>JABSTT010004085.1:0-23592 GCA_013339685.2 Hyalomma asiaticum | reverse complement strand
TCGTAATGAAGCTACCCTCTGTCAGAGGCGAGCGACTTGGCAAAATAGATTGCTACCTGATGTGGCTGCACGGTGAAGGATGTCTGCCAGATGTGCACTTCACATGGAGGTTCCGTTCCTTGGTTGAGTTGTAGGCTCCATCAAACATGTGGTCCTTTGACACTTTGCTGAATGGAATGCAAGAGAACAGGCAATGTAGCCAGCAAACAACCGAGCTCCTAACAACGAAATGAACTGCACTGCAAACATACACAAAATTTAGCACAGAAAAAACATTACACATATGCAACTGACAAGCAGCACCCTTTCCTCAAACATATGCCATGCAGGCGTGACACACTTTTTCATTTCCCTTCCCAAGGTTTCACTACATGTGTAACGCATTACGTGCAGGTTGCATGGAAGGTACCTGATTGTAATTTTTCTGTTGTCATCACTCAACAATCCAAGCTGGTTAAACTCAAAAGCTGAGGCATCAGGCGGTATGACTTGCAAAAATAAGCTGCCCACCCATGGGGCATAGCAAAAGTGCCTGAGGAAGCTTTCCACTAATGTGCCTGTATAAGTGTCTCATTGGTGACTAGTTGAGAGCTTATGACCAAGCCATCAAAATGTTTGCAAACAGAAACAAGTTTTAAAGGTTCGTAGCAACAATAAAACATTCACGTCCAAATCCACTTACCCTCTTTCGATCAAAAAGCTGTCTCGCCAAGACTTCCTCCGTTTTATCTCAGTTCGTCTGTGGCCACCCCTTGTTCAACATAAATGGCAATGCAAAAAGAGGGCAAGGTTAGTTTCCTGCAGTAAGTTCAGATCATACAAGCTCTACATGTAGCAAAAGGTAGCAACAGTATGCAGAACTGCAGGCAAGGATAATGTCAATAAACTGTTCAGAGTAAACTTGTGTTTTTAATGGTACAACGAGAAGACACTACATTGATGCAACTACAGTATCAAGAATGGTGCACTGTCAATAAGGTGAGTGGTGATGCTTAAAGGGAGATTGAATAAATATGTGAAAAAATTAGTGCTGTAGTCACAATCAGCAAACACGGTTAGGTTATCCTTATGTGCATTCTATATTTCATGTAGTTTTGAACAGATGGCTGTATCTTCAGAAGTTTGTGACAGCACCAGCAGCTTGCAGTGAACATGACATCACATCTACCAGAGGCAGCAGCGTGGACAACATCAGGCACTACCATTCTACCTGCACAGCCTATAGGGCTCGTTCCACAATCCAGATTCACGTCTTTCAAACTAAGAAAATCACGTTTTCAAGGCACCCGTCATGGGGACGAAAGTGAGCTTCAGCTATCTTGGAAAGGAATGAAACAATGCCTTGCCCAACTCTGCCTGCATCCTTGCAGTCAGCAGTGCTGGGCTATATCAAAGATAATTGTATCCCAAAGGTTATCTTAGGTTGTCCGATTATTTTATATCTGTGTAATGATCCATCTGGCAATGTGTGAATCAGTATCGATGTTCTCGATATATACAAGGAAGTACATGTATCTTGAGAAACAAGATATACTATTGCTTTCATTACATCACCGTGTAAAACTATAAACACTGCTAGGTATTGTGAATAAATAGGCTAAGTGCAATTTCACAAGCAAAAAAACTAGCGAACAGATAACAGACCTCACGGAATCGAAGGCATCTTCTAAGATGGGAAATATAGACTTGCCATCCATATGCTCCGGAACATCAATGCCAGCAATATCTAGAAAGGTTGGTGCTAAATCAATATTCAGTACAATATCTTTTAACCTGAAAGTGCAATTCAAGAAAGGAGTATTACCTCGCAGAGTTTATAAGTAGTATGACACAAGATACAACAAACCATAGCAGGTAATGAAACACACATGGTAGTATAATGCTTAAAAATACACTTAGTAGAAAACAGCAGGGTAAGCAATAACACAATGCACACAGGTAACCTAGGCCCCTTTTTAAGAAAAAGCAACAAAAAAGAAGGGCCACTTAAGATTAATTAATTAATTAATTCGGGTTTACCATCCCAAAACCACAATATGATCATGAGAGATGCTGTAGTGGAGGGCTCCAGAAATTTAGACCACCTGGGGTTCTTTTAATCTGCACTGACAATGCACAGTACATGGCCTCAACATTCTGTCTAGATAAAAATGCAGCCACCACGGCCGGGATTCTATCCCGCGACCCTTGGATTAGCAGCCGAGCACCATAGCCAATAGAACACTGTGGCGGGCAAGGTCACACAAGAGTGACCAACTATATTTCATTTTAAAATATACCGTATTTGCACGGATCTAACGCGCACCTTTTTTCTGATAAAACAGGTCTGAAAAATCGTATGCGCGTTAGAATCGAGTGCGAACGAATGACACAGTTACCATATCGCCGTCGGCGTCAAAATGGCCGCCTTCTAACGCACTTCGGGCGCTGTCGAACGGTCACTGCTGAAAAAACGAGCTAGCGGCGCGGCGCTCTTTGGCGCGCAGTTTTATCGGGACGCAGGACTTATGAATCGGCGTGCCAACATCTTCGTGACACTGCGGATCAAGTGAAGTGGGACTGCAGGGGTTGAAAGTTAGCGGTGTGTTTATTATGGGAGTGAGTTCATTACGCGCGAGTACAGCATTTGGTTTTATGAATGGGAGAAGATTGATTACTAAGGTGTTTTTTTTTTTTTTTTTTTCGTGTCGAGAGAAATGGGTGCGTGTTACAATCAACGTTTCACTTTTTTTTTTTCATCGTCGGGAGACGGGTGCGCGTTACAATTGGGGGCGCGGTAGAATCGAGCAAATACGGTATATTACATATGTAATCCGCTACTATTGCGAAACAATCTACTATTTTTTAGCATATATTGCTCTGTGCATGTTTACACATTATATATTTTGTAACACGGGTGATTGTCGTAGATTTTCAATACACGAGGAAGTGACCATGTCACTGTGCAAGCCACAAAGAACTACTTTGTTCTGGCTTGCAAGTGCAACAGCGTTTCAATTTGCGAATTCTCACTCCACTTTCAACAGTTTGGCAAAGTTTCATCTCTGGAACTTCAGCAGGACGGACACTCCTTAGCAAAAAAATCAACGATGGTTTGACAGCATATAAGTTACCACAATGACAGCCAGAACTGCGCCACAAGAGAGTCTAGCACCGTAACCTTTTGCATAGATTTGCTATGTCTTTAGGAAAATACTGTATTTACTCAATTCTACCGCGCCCTCGATCTTAATGCCCACCCGTTTCTCGCAACCAAAAAAAAATGAAACATTGATTGTAACACACCCATTTTTCGTTACATGGAAAAAAATATCAACCTTCTCACATTCATAAAAACAGATGCCGTACTTGCGTAATGAACGCACTAGCATGATAAACACACTGCCAACTATGAACCCCTGCTGTCCCTTCAACGGCCATGCTGTGGCTTTCCCGCTTCACTTGATTCGCAGTGCCTCGAAGACGTCGGCGAGCCGATTCATAACTCCTGCGTTCCGATAAAACTGCCACATGTTGCTGGGCGTGCAGTGTACAAGTGGTGGTAACACATCACAATCATTTGCTCGCAGTGCTTCATTCCTCCGTGCTATCGCAGTTCCCTCACGCCCGCTGCCATGTGCTGCCATGTGTGCTGCCACGCGTGCTGCGCAGGTTGGTGCTGCTAAGCCTAAGCATGGTTGGGGCGTGTCCTCCAAGATTGCTGCGATGCAATCTCAGACTTTATGCAGCGCATGACTGAAAGGCTCAGGCTCAGCACAGATATGAGGGAGACATGCGAGGAGTCGTTCTGCCTGTGGTGATGGGAAACATCTATTCTCCCGTTACCACAATCAGGAACGTTGCCGAAACCTGGTGCGGCTAGGCATCTCAGAGATTGCATCGGCGATGCACCGACTTTGGTTGGCCACAAGCTGGTGTGACAAGTATCATTGGCCTACGCATCATGTGCGTTGTGGAGTCGTTACATTCGGGACCGGCGGCGATACAGATACTACAGAAACTACGCGCGCCAAAGACCGTCGCATCGCTAGTTCGTTTTTTCGCCGGTGACCTTTATAAAAAGGGTGCTCATAACGTCCACCCATCCAGGCGGCCATTTTGATGCCGACCGCGATACGGTAACGATGTAGTCCGTTCGCATTCAATTCTAACGCGCATACGATTTTTGGACCTGTTTTATCAGAAAAAAGGTGCAAGTTATATTCGAGTAAATATGGTACTCAAGAATAATATACATTTTCTTAACCATCTTACTGCATTGCGTCAGTTCGTATATCAACCATACATAAGAACTACTATAAACCTAAAGGTTGCCGCAAAAACAAGATATTTTTGTTATCTAATATTTTCAGAGAACAATAAGGCAGAACACAGCCTACTCAAGAAGCTTGGCACACAGGCTTGTCTGCTTTGTCTACAGACAGCAAAGACATCCAACTTACCTTGTTGCTGGAGGAACTTTCGGGCCCCTGACGTAGAAAGGCACCCGAATGTCAAATTCAAAAGGCATTGACTTTCCTTTCACAAGCCCAAACTGACCAAGGTGATAGCCGTGATCAGATGTGTAGAAAATGTAAGTGTTGTTCAGCTCCCCTAAACTCAACAGTTCATTGTACAGCTGCAATACAAAAAGATTAGTGGAAATATAGCAACAGGTGAAACAAGAATGGACAGCACCAACAACACTAAATGCAAACTGAAACTGCATTTTTCTTTTCTGTTTCTGTGGTCACATCAGTTTTAGACGTAGAACTACAGCCCACTGCAAAGAGCAAGACTACCACCATCCTTATGCTTCAACAGGCCTTGAATGATTTTTTGAATTTACTAATCTAACCATTACTCTTCAACCAATGTTCCTTTGACATTTCTGAGACCACGTGGTGACAAAAAAAAAAAGGCACTACCAGAGTGCGTGCCTGTCACTTAAAGGAACTGTCTGCGGCACGGAAAATTTTTCTGGTTGCGGTGAAAATGAGAAGACTGTTCCTTATGTTGACAGAAATGAGCATGCTTGTACCCCATAAAAAAGGAATGATATTTCTGTTGGCCCTGAAAGTAGGGACAGAATGAACTGTGGCGCCATCCTTGGTGATAAGTGTCAACCTCCAAGAAATACCCACGCAAGTTCTGTAACCCTGCTGAAAGGCAGAAATTTATTGCCCACAATTGTATCTGACATATGTCTGGTAGCTTTCGTTCACAAAGCAAAGAAACACTCATTCTTAAATTAATACTGCAAAATCCAAGAAACTGGCGTTGCCAGCGGCCCTACAGATACAGAAGGGGTGACCACGAAGATAGCAAAATTCCACATAAGAATTTCTACCGAGTTCCCTGTGAAACCACTGCAAGGTTGTACACTTCGAGTGGTGCACTGTCTATTGCGATAAACAGGAAATTGATGAAGGACGGTAGATAGCCCCTTTAACATGTTCTTTGGTTGTAGAACGTGGAGAGATGACAGGTTATATAAGAGTGCAAACAGACAAGGTGTCGCATAGCATGCCAGCACCTTGTCTTCTTTCTGTCATATTTTTTGTTAACATTGCTGTACTGTGTATCTACCAGCCAAACTTTTTAACGAATTAATACGTGGATGCTTGCAGAATATTCACAATACTGCCAGTATCATGCTCCATTGCTGATGGCTCGTGCAAGGAGGGGTGGAGTATTTTCAGAAACATGAACTAATTTAACTCACTATTACGATTCATCTGAGTGGCCTGCTACTGGTAGAACATTCTGTTCTTTCCGTCATTACAGTGAGGCTATATACATGGAAGTTGCACGATGGCTTTTGTGCAGCAGCAGCAGCAGTAGAGGGTCTATAAATTCATCTGCAAAGCAGCTTCAATCGGTTTTTTTAAGTGGTCACATAACTGGCATACCAGTGGGACCTCACGGCTGCACGCTGGCAACGCAGCACCCACAATGTATTCTATACAACATAAGTGAACGCACAGAAGCACTAAGCTTGGATATTGATAAGTGTTCGAAAAAATGCTGGGTATAAGTAGAGGAAGGCAAGATATAAAGGAATAGTCATGACACCACCTTGAAATCCCTGTGCCAGCTCACTGTCTGGCCATAGACTGTAATGCTGTCTACTTGGACCCAGTTGATCATTTCTTTATAGGTAGATGGACTTCCCTGTTGTTTTCTAGGTTAGTTGGCGAACTTGGTTAGTTTCAAAAATTTGTGCTGCAACACAAATGCTACAGTGGCAGACCAGCACTGTGTATTCGAGCTCAAAATTCAACAGATACCAACAGAAGATTGGCTTTCTCTTCCAGTCATCAACCATTTACCACAGAATTTGCCACTTCATTATTCTGCACTGATTATAAGTTTACTTCTAGTGACTCCTTAAAAACTCCATCTCTCTCATCTTGAATTTCAATCTATAGCTAGTGACAAAAATGAGTAACCTTATATTAAAGAATGTTGCTCCTTTCAGCACTGCACCTTAACTTGAAAAAGTCAACAGTAGCATTGCCCAATAGTAGTAGTAGTCAATCACTACACTTCATAGATGCACCATAGAAATTCTCAAGAAAGGTAAGATCTTTTTCAGTTCCCTGAAATGAAAAGGGTCCCTGAAATGTTTTTTTGACATTGTGTCACTCATTAGGCAACACAATTGTGAAATGATTCACACCATAAATAAAGCGAAACACCTTGCGCTAAGGCAGCTATGAGGTCATTTTTGTCGCCTTCCTCCTTACCACTGCTATTCCTCCTCAACTCGATCAGCTGCAGAGTGCGCACTAGCAACAACTGCGCCTCCCACGCCAGACGCTCTGTCGAGCCCTCTGTAGCAACATAGTGCCGCAATTTCTTTACTGAGATCGCTGGCCTTGGCAGTGCTAGCCTCTGTAATGGAGCGCCGGCGACTCGTGTGTACGTCACCAGATGCCGCGACGATACCGTTAGCTGGCCCTTCGGTGCTCATGATGTCACATGGCTTGCTCTTCGTGGCACCCATCGCATGTCTCGTGGAAAGGGGCAGTTGAAAACGCTTCGAGTCGAGTCGCGTCGATCATTCACAATGTGCGTATTTAAAACTTCGTAGTAAATTACACGCTTAATGCCGAGTGCTGATATTGTTATGCTAATGATCAGAAGGACTCAGGCTATTGGTGCAATGCATTTGTACAAAATCACCAAAACTGTTTCAGGGTCCCTTTAAGGGGCAGTGTTGTGCTTAGCTGCCTGGGGTGGTGCAAGAGGAGAACTGTTTCACAACACCAAGAAGGGGGAAGAGATTGGGATTGCAGTAGGTGATGTGGGGTGGAGGGCATTCTTCATTAAAGCTTTAGCGGAAACAAACCACAAACGACATCCCCTCACAAGCTCACAATCCAATACCTTTTCCACTGCATCATCAACTGTCTGCAACGTCTGGAGTCGCTTAGTGTGAAGCATATCAGTAAACTTGATATGGATAGGCTCCATCTGGCCAGTGTACCGTAATAGCCACTGTTTGTCCATGTTTGGAGCATAGTTCCAGCTTGGTGTCCTTCAAAAAAAGAAACAGAACTCTGTAAGTCAAGCAGTGCCAAGAAAAACATAGTCAAAGCAGGTTTCCCTTTTTAAACATTTATAAAACTGCTACTGTAATATATAATGCAAATACAAGCAACAAGTCATGAGAGTAAATGTCAACATCAATGTAACTGGACAACAGAAGGTAAAGTGAAGACAAATCAGGTGCAAAAATACAGCTGTTTAACGTCCCAAAACCAGTTCTGATTATGAGAGACGCCGTAGTGGAGGTCTCCAGAAATTTCGACCACCTGGGGTTCTTTAGTGCACTGACACTGCACAGCACACAGGCCTCAACATTTCGCCTACATTGAAATGCAGCTGCCGCGGCCGGGATTCAATCCCGCGACCTTCGGATCAGCAGCCGAGAGCCATAACCACTAGACCACCGTGGCGCGGCTTCAGATGTGATGGCTCTTCATCACGGTTCTTTTTTCATGACGAGGGCAGCATACACAGAATGAATAAAATGAAGACAATGTCTACAAAATTCACAGCACTGGCACTGTGGTAGAGGCAATGCAAAAGCCTAGAGTTACGACTAAGGTTGTCAAGACTGTTCAGGGAGGACGTGGCAATGGCAATGCTCAGTTTGATCAAAATTCTCCATTTTCGATTTATTTTTTTTTCATGATCATTGGACCTTCTTTTACCTTGTGGGGGAATATTATAATGAAATACGCGGTAGTAATGCAGAAATTGCCACTTTATCTAAGTATTGTCGTCCAAAATCGCAAGAAAATCAATCTTCCGAGGGTGCCGCCATCTTGGTATCATCGTAAAAAGGAGCAGTCGAACCTGAGGATAGCCACACCACTGTGTTTCTCCAACAAAAAATAAAACCTGCAAGAGCCAGAAAGAAGTTAGCTGCTCAATGTTAATATTTAACTGTTTTCATGAAATAAAACTTTGAGCTCCGTTTTCTCAGCTTACATTTTTTGAGCAGTTGCTGTCAGTCATCCCAGTGCCATTTCATAACTAATTAAGCTAAATTCATTCTGTTTTCTTTTTTCACTTAGATCCTGAAACATTGGTGAGCATCGTAAAGCTATTCATTTATACCTGCGAGTTACACAAACTTTTATAACTGTATTTTTGCAGGACTTGACAGTAAGAAAATATGCCGAGGACATTTCAAAAATTTTTGTGTACTCATTTGGACATAAAAAAAATCTACGAACAGCTTTACGGCACACAGTGGGCCTTAGCGCATAATGCTTAAGTAAAAATGGTACTGAAATACTGTCTAATAGACCGATTAATTAGGGGGTGACTGCAAGGGCCTATAAGGTGATACAACTCAAAATCTATAATATGTAGCTTAAAACTGATTTCATTTCATATATCAGCATAACAAACTACATCAGTGTACCAAATTTCATCAGTGTATACCTATAAATAACAAAGATAGTTTTCATTGCCACATCCCCCCTTAACTTAGCACTTATTACATAGGACTTCAACAAGCCTATATTATGAAATGCGCAGGTTAGTGCACAGACTGGTTTATCGCCAAAGGGCGAGTGACACACAAAACAAGAGACACACAGAGGTAACTCACTGCTAAATAATGCCGTTTGCCTGTAAGAGTGACGTCATCTCAATGGAAGCTGGATTATCCACTCATGTGGATGGAACTCACCATGCCCCCCCCCCCCCGCCCAGCTAAAAATACTTTATATTTCAATGTTGCACATTCGTCTGTGACACACAATGGAAGTACTTTTAACAGCACATCATGGCCGTGTACTCAGGATCATGATACGTCACAACCTCACTGTTCAAACGCCAAAGTAGAATACACTGTACTGAATGCATTCTAGCTGTGGATCAGGCATTAATACAACCCTTTAAGTTGCGTAAATTCTGATCACCACCTAAATTGAAACATAGCAGATATCCTCACCTGTGTGTTGTAACATTATGAAAAAGATGCTGGTACTGAGGTGCCGAGTCCTCTGGACCATGTGGGGACGGATAGGAGACAACCATCATCACCGGGCGATTAGGAAACAGCTGCTTGGACTGGCGCAAGAAAGCCACACTGTCAGTTGGTCACCAGGTCAGGGTAGTAGTCGCGAGCATAGTCCAGACCATGCTTGCGCTTATGGCCGTTGACGTTGACAGTGTAGTTGTAAAAGCGAGAGTTTCGGACTAGAGCGGCCCATTCCCGCCAGCCTGTTGGAATGTGGTTGCCATTGTATTCGTTCAGGTACTTGCCAAAGTAGGCTGCAAAGAGAGGAATAAAAGTAAGAAACAGGGTCTCCACTTGCAAGTAACTAAGATTTCAAGCAATTACAGTTAAACCTGGATATAACGAAATTCACAAATGACCGAAAATTTTTGTTATAAAGAGGTTTTCGTTACATCGAGTTTCTGTATAAAATTTAAAAAGACCATGCAAGTGAAGCAAAGGGGCAACTTGACGTTTACTTAGCCCAGGACACATTTATGTTCGCGGCAAAAACGCGGAAGGCACAGGTAGGATCATCCACCGAAGATTCGTCGACATAGCCATGATATCTGACACTTTCCACCGGTGCCTCATCAGACACCTTTTTGGTAGGGATGGCACAGTCGCCCGTAAAAGAACACTAAAAAAAAAAAAAAAAATACTTGCGAAGCTGCACATATTCCATGCCTGCTCTATTCGCATGCAATGAAAACCAAGCTCCTGCGTGATCGGCAAGTCTTGTCTCCATTCAGACAGTCGTCGTTGCAGTGACACACCCAAGCAACTGAATGCGTGGATATGGGAGTCCAATTGGACGCGTGTGTACCGCATGTAAAAAAAAAAAGAGCCTACACGAACGGTGTGATGGCTAAATAAAAAAAAAAAAAACGGACCTTCGCGCAACCCACTGGGAAAATGATACAAGGTTTGGAGGGAGGGCGAAACGACACAGCCGCGGCAGCACGGATCATGTTGCCGACTTGAGTGACGCAGGGGAGTTGAGAAGGAAGTGGGGCCCACGCGGGCAAGTGTCTTCCCACTTGGTGTTCACTGGCAGCACGCTGCAGAACCGAGGTTGCCGCAACGGCTACGTGCGAACCATTCGCGATATCGCTTCACACTTCATCGTCAGTGGGGTAGCCGCGGGAGTAGATCTCCCACTGCTCACGCTAAAATTCGATATTTGGGGCGAAATTACTAGGTCGTTGGTAGACAGAATTCGTTATACCAAGGGTGTCTCCCACTGCCACTTCGATATACAGCGGTTACAAATACATGTTCTTCTATGGAGTTACAGCAGGCAATTGAAAAACTTCGTAATATCGAGGAATTTGTTATATCGAGGCTTCGTTATAGTCAGGTTTATTAACTGTACATAGTTTTTCCCACATATAGTGTTGAAGTGTTGCAGAAGTAAATGGCTCAGTGCTACCCAACTTTTGAAGTTACGTGGACATGTGCTATGCATCACAACCAAACTTCTGCACATTCATCAGGAAAGAAGCCATAGAAACAAATCAATTATGAGCTTGAAACAAATAAACGTATTAGGCCAGAGAGGGTGCAAAATACTTACAGGAGTTCTGAAAAAAAATAGAAATAGCAGAAATGAATGTTGTAAGAAGTAAGACAAGGACAGAAAATTATAATGTTCCCATCAACACGACCACAAATAGCAGCAGTATGGCTAAATTTGACTTTGGTGTCCCTGCGCACCTGCAGAACTCGATGGCAAACAGTCCAGAATACCAACAGCTTAAATAAACGCGAAGGTGTGTGACATAGCTACAGAGGCTTTAAAATTAAATGCTGCTTACTTCAACAGCGAGGTTCAACTATTAAGTTTTGCTCTCCAAGAATGTATACAAATACATATGCCAGAAAGTACAAGAAAAAGCAGCCGATTAACATACGATTAATAAACTCAAAATTATTGCACAGACATTCTCTATGCAAATTGGAACATGGCACAACACAAAGAAAAAAGGAACTGCAACTTTGCTACATGTACAGACTGGCAGCTCCAGGCATCAAAAGTGGAAATCCCTGCAGGCCACCCGCTATCCTGCACCCTCCCACACCCAACTTCATCCAGTCATGAGCTGGCAACACTATTCTGATAGCGCGCCCCAGCAACTACACTCCAATCATTAAAAGGTCCCTGAAATGGCTTTATGACGCCGTGTCACTGGTTAGGCTACATCACTATAAAATCTTTCACACCGCAGATTAAGTGAGGCACCTCACACCAAGGCAGCTATCGGCTTGTTTGTGTCAGCTCCCTCCTTACTACTGCTGTTCCTCCTCAACTCACTTGGCTGTGGCATGTGCATTAGTGATGGCTGTGCCTCCTGTGGCAGCCACAGTGCCAAGACAACAGAAGCAACATGGCACCATCATGTCGCTACTGAGGTCCACCGGCCTCAATAGTGCTGAGGTAGCTAACAGACTACCCTAGTAGTGCGCGGTGACAAGCACTTGATGCGCTGGTGATGCAACTGTGCACCGCCAGGTGCCACACTGATACCCGTAGCCGGCTCTTTAGTGCTCATGAAGTTGTACGGGAAAGCCAGTCACATCACTCGTTGCATAACCACTGCAAGGCCCATGGCCATGGAGAGTTGGAAACTGTTCAGGTTGAGTCTCATCCATCTTTAACAATGCAAATATTTAAAACCTGGCAGTAAGCTACACAATAGAGTGCTAACATTTGTCTCCTAATTATCATAAGGACCTGAGCTACCGGCACAATGCACTTGTACAAAACCACCAAAGCCCCTTTAAGGTCCTTTTAAAGGACATAGACACTCATGGACATTGATCCGAGTTCACATTTGTAAGAACTTCAGGTGGCCAAATAATGGAGGGCCTTTCACAACAGCTTCTCTCAATGCTCAAGTGTTGCTAGTGGATGTCATCAAGAAAGCTTATACATTCGAACCATGTTATAACGAAGCTGAAGGGAGACACGGAATTACTTCGTTATATCCGATATTTCATTACAACCATTATTACCCTTAACTGCAATGTTTGCCATTTGGGAGCGAAAATTTCAACATGCAAAGAAGAAGACAGTGCTGCGGCCCTCAGTAATGCTATATACAGCCACACATGTGAAGTTTTTAAAAGCAGTAAAGAATGATCTACTTCTCAGTGTCGGGCAAACCAGCAGCCGCCGCAACAGGCCACATTCTGTCACAATGCGATTGGCTTTCATGTAGCACGCAGCTCGTCCACATTACCGTGAAACCGGTGAAATGACGCTATCGAATAGTCAACAGCGAAAATATACTCATAGTGAACAACCACCATGCAGCAGGCTACTAAGCGTGCTGCCTTCGCCTCTACAACGCGCGCAATGTGTAGGCCTATGATTGTCCCCGCACCAGCTTCGCTTGGTCAGCTTGTGCTCCCCAAGGTCACTACCTCGCTGATGCACTCCCGGAGGCCACACCCAGCTGCAACAGTGTTCGCAGGTGGCCGTAATGAGAAATGCAGACGCACTAATCATTTCTCACCACCGCAGACAAGCAAATGCACACCATCGCGTTTGTCCCTCATATCTCGACTGCCAGCCGTCAGACCACGCAGTTAGCATAACCTCCAAGACCACTGCATTATAATCTTGGAGGCCATGTTTTTACATTCTTCTGCGAGAAAAGGGAGAAAAAAGGCGGGGACTGCAAGTGAGGACTGCAATAGGATGAAGGAAGGCAGCACACACATTAGTGTGCACTGCTGCTTGCATGCGGCTATGCGCGGCAGTTTCCTCAGGCCACAGGATTTTTTAATCGCTGCACCGAACACCGCAGGAAGCAATTTCGTTGGCGGCAATGCGATCATATTTTCGGTTTCGGAGATGATTTTAGTCCGTTATATCAAATGAAAGGTCCACTTTACTTCGTTAAAACGAGGTTTGAAATGCATGTATTTCTCTGGGGACTTAAAGGGGAATTTTATTTACTTTGTTATATCCATTATTTTGTTATATCCCATTACGTTATAACGATGTTCGAGTATAGTCTATGCAGGGTGTTTCAGCGAAACCTTTCATAAATTCTTTTAAGTAGTCTATCAGAGGAAAACATGAAACTTCTTCAGGTGGAAACAGCTGCAGTGGACATCACAAAGTATCGGAAATGTGCGAACTAGCAGGATAATTAAAACTAACTAATTAATTTTACATTTACTGTGATTTGGTGGTTACTGATAATGGCAAGTTTGTAGCCACGGAGGTTATGTAAAATAAGTTTTTGAAACAAAGAAAAGTCATTGTCTAAAGAACTACAGCGTGAAAAAACCTGGGCTTCATTTTTTTTTTTTTTTCACCAAGACAAATCTGAGCGTATTAAGAGCATCAGAAGTGACATGCTAATGCAGTCTCCATAAGTTACATGTCGCAAAGATTGAAGCGGCCAATTCGAAATGTACCATTTGCTACTTTTCCTATAGCTACAAAGCTTTAACACTCATAGGTTAGCATTGTTTTGCTTATTCACTGGGTGAGAGAAAAAGTTAGTTACCATCACAAACAATGTGGCTGCAAGTTTTGAGAGTCCGTACATTTCGAATGGGCTGCTGGTCAATGGAACACACGGACGCTGTGGTTGCATGAGACTTCCAGCGCTCCTTTCATGGTGAATTTCAGTTTTACGTGGGAACGATGCCAGGTTCTAGTGGGCCACACAGCTTCACAGAATTACTTTTTAACGCGAAAACGTTTCTTGGCTAGGTTGGCGAGAGCGCACGCCCAGCTGCCATCCGCAAAAAGCATCCGTAAAGGCCGTGCACGGAAAGCACGTGACCTCTCCCACTGGAAGTGACGCCGGCACCAACACTTGCCGCAGCGGCAGTCGGCTCGCAGTCCGCTCTGCTGAAGCTACCTACAGCGGCGTACGACCGCGTCGCCGCGTTTGCGAAAGCGCGCTGCCAGAGGCGCACGGACACGCTACCTAGCTTATCGTTCCTCGCCGCCATGCGTGCCGAGTTCAATCTCGAATTGAAGACACCCACTGAGGCCATCATGACGTTGAGATGTACATCCATCGATCTTGCATTCACCACCGACCCACACATTGTGCGACATGTTATGTATGTATCCACCTACTACTCGGATCACAAGGCCATGGTAGTGTCTTGTACACCGGCCCAAGTGCGCCGTCACCAGAACGATAAGAAAGTGACGTCACAGGTGACTGTCAAATGACACCACCCACGACGCCGCAGCGGTGGTACCATAATGAAACTTTTGCGCACACAACACGAAACCACAACGAAAAAGTACACACGGACTAGCGCAGTCCGTGTGTACTTTTTCGTGTGGACTAGCGCAGTCCGTGTGGTTTCGTGTTGTGTGCGCAAAAGTTTCATTATGATGTCAAACCAACTAGCCCGCCTGTCCGTTTTAATGCGGTGGTACTACTTGGACATGCCCGAGACCTGGCTCGGGCATATCTGCGTACACTGCCTGGACGACAAAACACAAGAAGACATGTGAAGTGTCGACAACACTTAGATTGCACCAAATCATCTAAATAAACACAAGCCACCCTCCTACCTTGCCCGATTCTTTATAACACAACTCGGCAACACCAGTTTGCAGCACCCCTCCGCAACAACAACCTAGCCAAAAGAAACGCTTTCGCGTTCTCATCTCATAAGAATATGCTTAGGGATTGTCGAACTTTTTTTGTGCCGTAATAACCTGTACAGCATCCGTCATCACTGTCGCTACAAACTCGCCATTGGCAATAACTTCCAAATGGAGCTAATTAATAAATCAATTAGACAATTATAGTTAATTGGATATTCCATTTGCATGTTCAGAACAATTACAGACGTCTGCCAAACCTGAAACCTTGCTCCCTAAGAGAATTTTCTTTTTTTTCTTGATGAACCTGTCTTCAGGAATTTTTTTAAAGGGGTACCAACACAAAAGCTTTCGTTTGATATTTGTTTGCTACAGTACGTAGCTGGGGGCCTCTTAGTCGTAACATGGCACATTGATTGCTCCACCACACAACAGATAATTATTTGCGGCCTGTTTATTATTGACTATATTCAGTTTTGGTTTGGAACAGCTTTAAAAACGACAAGCCACCAGGTGCAACTGGCGCCACCTAGCGTCTGCGATGACGTAAACAAATTTGGCCACGTGAGCACACAAAACTGTGAACCACTTCCGCACAACCTGCAATCAGTGCTCATATTGTTTTGCCTGTTGCACATCCTGCAAGTTGTCATTGCCATCGATGTCATTGTCGTCGGGTGGCAACGATTTTCTTAAGGCCTGGTACAGCCGGATAACAGTGCTCCATTTCGTACATCAGGTGCAAAGCTGTGAAGGCTACACAAGTAGACCGTATAAAAAAGAAAAGGAATGTATCGCTCCGACAAACAAACAACAAAGAGAAGATACAAAGTCGCATACTTCAATTGTTTCCCTAGAAATATGAGGGTGTTCTGTCAAGCTGATGACCAATGTATTATGATTTAAGGCTGCCAGCAAGGCATTTGTTTTTCGCTCACCGCAATCAATGCACTACTTTTTGGTTGCAGAAGTACACAGTGTAAATACAAGCACTAGCTTTGGCAGCATTGCCCCTGATGCATGAAACGGAGTATATCTAACACAGGCACGGCAAAATGGCAATGGTGGCTATGATGTCATACTGCGCTGCTTGAAGTTCACCTGCAGTGGTGACATCACAGATGTTGAGGGTCTCCTTGGGTCACCTTTAGTATTGTGGACGTCATGAGGTGCGGCGTACAACGCTCGACTGCGCATGTGAACTTCAATATTCATTTCAATTACCTCCCAAGCTATATTCACTTTTTATATTTGGCAGATATGCGCATGTTCATAAAAATCTACCCAGTAAATACAGCAGCAATCTCAGCAGCGAAATTTTGGTGTCAGTGCCCCTTTAAAGTGCTCGCTGAAACACTTAGCATGCTAGCGCATTCACTCAGTAGTCAGCTGCAATAAGCACCTTGAAGTGCTGCATGCAAATAAGCTCCAGAAAAGTACAAGTCAAGACGGATGCAAAATGCTCACCTGTTCGATAGCCTGCTGCACTCAGGTACGTAGCAAATGAGCGAGACTCAAACTCCTGTTGCCACTGGGGCGAGGAGCAGTTATCACTGTTGGTGAGCACATGATGGTTGTGAGCATAAAGGCCAGTGAGCATAGAGCTTCGCGAAGGGCAGCACATCGGAGTGGAAACGTAAGCCTGCGGGAAATGGGCACCTCCCTCACCAAGAATCTGCAATGTCTTTGGCATAAAGCCCATAGAACCTGTGAAGAAAAAAGGCAATGATAACTTTTGCTTACAGTTCTCAGACCAGAAATACTATGGCATCAATACCAGCCCACCACCAAACACACACATTGTTGCAAGGTACAGCAGGCTACAGAACTCATTCAGCAACACTGCTAAAGTGGCGAGACATTAATATAAGTTAAGGCAGTATTCTTTTGCCTAGGTAATATGAGCGGTCAAGTGATTTATAAAATATTTAAACCAATGTAAAATAACACTTTCATGCATATAAACTTCTCAACCATTGTTTCATAGTGATGCCTTTTTTTATTCTAATGCCTCTTTACATTTTATCAGTCATGAGAGCAAAAGTTTGGTTGTGTTAACTGTATGTTCCACTTATTGGCAGTGGACTATCAGACTAGGGCATAATAGAGCAGAAAAAATTGCTCCAGAATAGTAGCCTTGGGTTCATAAAATGCAAGCATCTCTTCCATTTAGTTCTATTTTATTGTGCATTTGTGATCAAGTGAGCCAACTTATACAGAGCGACAGTTGAACCAAAGGCACAGTGAGCTTTTACAGTGCTCCGACCCCGCATATTTTCTATTGAGGAACAGCTGGGGTCCAATCCAATGATGCTTGCAAAGCTTGCTCACCAAGCTCAACGTCTTGATCGTCAGTCAAAATGAGTATGATGTTCGGCTTCTTTTCCCTTGGCAGTAGATTTTGCTTGGGTGGACGCTGGTCCCGTTTACGTTGGGCAGGTGTCGTGGGCATGGCAAATGTGTCATGCCACGCTGGAGAGGACTTGTCATAGGATGCTGATGGCAAGCCTCTCCCTGATGGACTCATTCGTTCGGAGGCCGTGGATGACTCTTGGCCCTTCGAAGGTTGAAAAGTGATTTTCTTTCCCAGTGATGCCCTCGTTAACAGTGAGATGAGGCAAAGAATGATCACTGTAGCCTCTTGTTTGGTCCATGGTATGGTCATAATTATCAACTGAAAGGACAGTATTAAGTTCTGGCTCTGTTATCTCGAACGGCAGTTTTAGCGCACAGTCAGTAAATAAAAGAAAGGTACACGACACTAAAAGGTTTTGAAGTTACGCGTGTTCTTCACGAAACCGCGCATTAGAAAATTATAACGGTGTTCAACAAGTTTATCCCACCTTCAATACAGCAAGTTCACGCCAAAGTTTGAACCGCAAATATGGACACATGAAACGCGGGAAGGACGCTGCTAATGAACAGCACAGGTATGTATACGTAACTCTAGCGGCAAGCTAAACATTACGACACTGTTCGCTTATCCTAGGAGTGTAATAAGTTTCAATGCTCATCCAAATGCCTTTCCTTACAAACAAAAATTAACCATACTTTTTCGTGGCTGCGACTGCGATGCACCGGTAACTTCCACACGCTTGCTAGCAACTGCAGACACGCCTACGCAGTACCCGTGCGGCAGAAAGAATGGGCCACATGTAAGCAATCCGAAATTTCACAGTAAAGCGAGGACTGACCAGTGACGAGTGACCATCAGGGTGCCTGAACAAGGAAGAATGGTTAGCGAAAAACTGGCGGAAGTCATTTGGAAAAGGGGGACGGCATGAGGAGAGGGCTGCGGCGTAGTAACAACTCGGAAAGCGCGCGAAGGGGCAAACTTCACCGGTGCTTTTTTTAGGGGGCAACACGACGATCATCATGCGACGATTATCATACACAACAGCCAGCAATCCTCACAAAAAGCGGTGAAAGTTTTCTTTCAGAAACATAACGTGCGCCAACAACGAAACCGATGTAGTGGGCATGTATGTATCTTTGGATACATAACGTACTTTTTTCCTTACTTTCTTTTTACAGCTTAGCAGCGAGCGAAATTTTTAAGACAAGCAGGTGAGCACACATTGAAACAACAGTGACGACCGCGTTGTTACTAAGCTTGAAATGCGACAGTATCAGGATGCGTAATTTTTATCCTGCTGTCACTTGTTTACTCACCCGGCCTAAACAAAGGATGTGGGCACAGTAACAAAATTAGTTGGTGAAGATTGTAGTTGGTAGAGGGACTTGCTACTCGAAACCCCTGGCAAATAACTTGTATTGCGACATGTTCCCCTTAATACGGAGAGGGCGGACCTCAATAATAACTGCAAAGCGTGATCGAAAGTTACGGCCGTCTCATTCAATGAGGTGCCCGCTTATACAAAGTATACTCGGTGAGGAAGAGTAGAGACGCCAGAGCGAGCGAGTCTCGAGGAATCTTATTGGACACTCGCAAGTTGCCGCCATGGTCTGTAAGTTTCGTTTTGCAGATGCGGTTGCTCTGTGACTTTTTTACTGCGTAAGTTCTGTCACAACTTACAGTGATGAAGCAATACATAAAAGAAATGAGCATCAATATATTTACAGGTCTGTGGAACTAGAATATGGGTGCATTCATTATTTTCGCATTATTTAAATGAAAGATGAAATGTGCCGTAGAAACCAATTCAAAGCTGCCCAATATATTCTTTCTTTATTTTCTTTTTGCGCACATGCATAAAACCGCCTTAGATTGCTGATACTGCTTTCATGAAAGAGGCGAATCGCTTTTATAGCGTGCAGTACATGAAGCACAATTTCCGAACATCCATGAGCGTCTTTCATTCTCACCAAGTGCTTGGAAAGCGTTCATCGTCTTCATTTTTGTTTGCAAGCTCAAAAAAAGCAATACAACTCCGGCCAACGAGCCACGAACACCTCAGACAGTTGACACTTGTCAGATTAGTCTTGTTATCGATTTGATAACAAGTTGTTTACATTACTCTCGGTGCATTTTGTACAACAATGACCAGTATCACTTCACGCAGTCTTTTTGCCGCAAAGCCGCTCCTGTACCCTTATCCTCAATAACGTGAAGAAACAGTCAACGATTTCTTCGAACTGTTTCACGCAGAAAAAAATTGCGCGGCAACTGCCGGTAAGCAGTTGCGTCAACGCTCGAGATTTCCAAATTTCGTAACATCAACATGCGTCACTCAATTCGTCAAACGCGTCACGCGCTACAAAAAGAGTTCGAATGGAACTTGACCTGTCTTGTCCTGTACAACTAAGTTTCTCATAAAAAACAACGCTAAAGCTTGCCATTTGCATATTTGTGCACAAAAGTGCTACAATTCTACTTATAAAGTATTGAAAATGCTTATTGACGTCACAGCTTCTTCCGGGGTGGGAACCAACGTTGCACCTCCTCTTTTGTGTCACTCCGCGTCTGCCTTCGCGTTGCACAATGGCGGTGCGTAAGTTGCGCTTCCATAGTTTGTAGTCGTTCCTGAGTAGGGTAGGCCGGCACGTTGGCCGTATCCGTCGGTTGGTCTCGGCACACCACGAAGGAGACTGCACACTGGAATAACTTTTAGACATCACAAGCTGCTACCCTGCCAGGAAACACAGAAAATCAAGGTGCGTAATTTCTGTCTTTCTCCCGGGCACTGACGAATTCGTCGGAGTTTCTTTTTTTTTCCCCTCCCACTTGCATGAAGTTTTCCTCAAATGTGTTCGTAATTTGTCCAACGATTTTGGCCCCCTAAGCGGAAACCAGTACGAACGCCTTTCTTTTGTTGGCGAGCTTAACCAACCATATTTTGAACGTGCGCCTCGGGGAAAACATTGCGTTATTGATCGAAACAGATAGCGCCGAGTGCGTTGCTGCGTTCTATCGGGTCTTTCTCTCATCCTTGAAAACAAGCTCTCGTCTCGCGCACAAGGCTTCGCTTGGCGGTTATTCAGCCTCTGCTGGTGTTCGATACGTTGTGTGCTAGGCTGTGGACGGGAGTGTTGTTCTATGGTACGTCCGAGTTAGGTCCTCATCTTTCGTGTATGCTGACACGTGTGCCGCTTTATAAGCTACGTGGTCCTGCCACACGCGACTTTCTGCCTTCGCCGGTTCTTGTGTACTACGCTCTTCGCATCCGCCTGTTTCTCGCAGCGTACTTATGAGCTTTTATTTATTTTTTTTATCGTCGCAGCTTGGAAGAAGTCAACGCGCAGACGCCTGGAAACGACCACCGACGCGACCAACCGCACTTCGCAAAAACTAGTTCAAGGAGTCATTGTTCGCCGACGTGGGCGCGCTGTTGCCGCATCGGGAAGCAAGTTGCTGCTGCCCTTCGTTAGACGCGGAGAGCAGCTGGAATTCTTCGTGCGGCGCGGCGCATATCGACACCGCCGATTTATTTTAACACGATAGCGTTAAGGAGCTCGTGTTTTTCGCAACCGAAACGATGTATGTTTTTACGACGCACTGAAATCAAGGCGCAAGCAAGCCAGTGAACGGCTGGTGGCCACACGGATACGCAAGGCGGCGTTGTGATTAAAAGCGGACATCGGCGGACGTGTGTTGGAGGGCTCTCCTCCCCCTCCACTGTGTGCCAACGTCCTGTGTGAAACCGCGCTTCGCCTGTGATCGACCATGAGTGTGGCGCGTCTCTCTGTGGATATTCAAGTGGCTCAAGAGAAGAGGCCGCTGAGCTTCGACAAGGCTCCCGATGGCGCCTGCCTCGGCAGTGCTGGGGCCTCAGCCCAACCTTCAGCCTCCCACGCCACCCGTGTTTCCCTGCAACAGGGAGCCCTGCTCCGCCAGCCTCGTTGGAGGGCGGTACATTCTTCTGGACCAACTCGAGGGCAGTGCCATGTACAGAAGCGTCAACGTACAGACCCAAGAGGAATTTTCCTGCAAGGTGAGTTTCGCTTTGCGTCATCCGCCTTTTTCCTCTCCCGACCCAACGTTCTTTTTCCTCTCTCACGCGGCGCCTGCTTTCCGGCCCTGAGCGCTCTATTGCCATTTTCCTGTTGATCAAACCGCTTGCCGAAACCCCCGCGGTTTTCCCGTTTGTTCGCGCTAGAAAAATTGGCACGTTTGAAAAGGGTGCGCTGTAACGGGACTAGCCTCTTACGCACCAGTGAGTGTGTTTCGCCGAACGTCGAGACCGCGCACGTTTACGTGCAAGTAGTGGTGCTCGGCGGTGGGTTCCGCCGTCGCTGTACGAAAAAGTGTCGGCCGCCGCGGGCGGACATCACAGCAGCGCGCGGCTTCTATTGTCCAAAGGAGTGGAAGGGGCGCCGGGCGACCTCGCCAAGCGAGCGGCCACTTCCGCCTTCTCTTGGTTTTCTTTGGCGGCCCGTAAGAAAAAGAATTGACGGGTTGGCCGCTATGGCGGCGGCAACCCCTTTGAGAGGCAGGCAACAGGTTGTCGACCCGGCGCGCCGGGCCGGCCCGGCTATTTTCAGGGGAAGCTCGCGCCGTTGTTGTGCCTGCGAAGTCGTGCGCCACGGGCCAAAAGGCGCGCAAGCCGGGTCGTTTTGGGAATGTTGCTCACCGCTCTGATTCATTTCGCGAGGACACAACTGTCGCTTGCCCCGTGAACGTGTGGGCGCTCCCCGCGTCCTCTCGCACCGGATAAATCGAGAGAACCCAGGCAGGGCCCTGGCCCGATTCCAGGCCTCGCAAAAGGCGGCTAAATGCGAACTGCAGTTGCACCCCGACTCTGACGTGGCCGCCGGTTTTCGGTCCCGGGCGCGACTATATCGGGACAGGAAGAGTGCTCCGCCCGCCGCATTTCTTTTCTTTTTTTGGTCCGTCAGCGCGCTTCTTGCATCCCGCGGGGCCCAATAGTGCGCCGCGTGTTTACGCGTAGCATCCTGTCTTGCGGCAACCTGCCTTTTGACTCAGGCGCGCCTCTTTTTCGTCGCTCGACTTACTCACTCTGCGGGCCCGTGCCATTTCACGACGTCGGAATGCCGAGCGACGGACCGAGTCCAGAGAACAAAGAACTTGGCGACTTCGTTTGCCGCTCCCGGAACTGAAATCGCGGAACCCGTTACACCAGATCCGATCGGAAAGCTGGTTTTATCCCGGACACAGCTGCGGTCGGCTGCCGTGTGAATGGTCTACGAGTCGCAGTATTTCGCGTCTTTTTTCCACGGCGCAGCTGGAAGCGATCACGATCCGGAATATTTCCAAAAGCGTCGTCGCCGTACTACGTGGCATCGTCTTCGTAGCAGCGCGGTTATGCCACGTCTTATGAAATAAAAGTTCGAAACCTGCAACGGGACGGGTGCGTTACGTCATTAAAGTTGCCTTCTGCGGTTGGGGTTGCGTGGTGGCGTAATGGACTCTTTTTTTTTTTTTTTTTGCAACCGAATATTGTGTGCGTGTTCTTTTGCGCTTGGCGAGGCAGGCCTTTCGTAAAGGAAAAAGTGCACACACGGCTTTCCGTTTATAAAACAGCGCTGTAAGGAAGTTTCCCACGCACGGCATCAGCATCGGGCCAGAATAAAAGGCACGGGGAAAAGAGCGAGGCAAAAAACTAACTCTCCACGAGCCCCTCGCGCACCTTGCGTGCAACGCGTTGGCAGCGAGCTGAGGGACCGTGCGGCTGAACGGAACACGTGTCCCAAAGACCCGAGCGGAAACGCGTTGGCCGCAGGAGTTGCCCAAACGCGGCAGCAGCTCGTTGGCGCTATTCCGTTGCAAGCGACTGATGCAACAGCATCCACCTATCGCCGCTATCGTTGCCGCTGCTGGCTACCCTACGGCGGCGGCACTGCAGCCAGCCGCAGGGTTCGGCCGATCGTGCTTGCAATCTGCGCGTAGACGTCCGTCCGTTGCCGGAGCCACTGGGTCTGCTCGCTCGAGTATCGGAAACAGGCGCCGCTGTTTGTCGCAATGTCCCCCCACTCCACGGTAACCTTCGCTCGAGCACTGTCGCTCTAGCGCCGACGTTCTTGCGACCTGGGTTGTCATGACCCTTCTGCCCGGCTAGCTGACGGAAAGAGATTCCTTGTG
>JABSTT010004084.1:0-25480 GCA_013339685.2 Hyalomma asiaticum | reverse complement strand
GAAGTCCCTTTTAGGAATAGCTTCATGTGCTGGGTGCCAAAATCTTTTTTTTTTCTTTTTTGGCTTCCAACTGATGCTTGCCAGTCTGATCGCCGTTCATGTCAGATTTGCATATATGTGCGTAATACAGTGCTTTGTAGAGAGCCACATCTGTATTTTGTATATGTAATTGAGAATATTGCTTCTTTTTTTTCTTTTTCGTCGCCTCAACACTGTCTCCGCTATATTCGACTTCGAGCACGTATGTAGCTTCATTATGAAACGGAGGTTGCTGCGATGTAACGTTGCTCGCTGTGAGAGATTGTGCACTGCATTCCGACGTTGCTCATTATACCGACTTTGTTAATATTTCATGCGCTACTTTCTTTGAAGGTCACTTTGGTCAATACTCATTGACAATTGATTGATGTTTTTGGTTGTCTTTTAAAGTTTTCCTCATTACATCAGCTGATGTCCTAGACAAATTTTCACTTTCATGTCTGAGTTATATTTGAGTTCTTTTGTTTATTATATTCCTTGATTTTATGCGGTGAAGATACTGCATAACGTGATTGAAAGCGGCTATCAGGTTGAAAGCGGTTAATAAGGTCGAAATATATTTAAATTGTTTCTTCCGCAGTTCCTTTTGAATATTTGTGCTTTTGTTTTTCTCGCATTTCTCATTTTCTTCTTTTTTTTAAACTTGCACAAGTTAGTTTCTCAATAAAATGTTGATGTAGAAGTGTTTCGACTTCGTGATCATTGGCACAGAGGCCTCCTTGTTAGGCCGCTTGCCATGAAACTGTCTATCCTTCACTGTAGAAAAATATGTCATTATTATTTTTGGTAGATTTGCTTCATACTCTACAAATTACATGCTAGATTGATTTTTGTATTCATGACAACCAATTTTGACTTAAATGCTAAGACTGATGATGCCTTTGTTGCACTCAGTGCTGATGCCTTTAACCACGAGAAAAAAAAAGAGTTCCGGGCAAGAGCGAAGCCAGGACTGCTTCCTAGGACGTAACTACGAAAGTATTCGGCTGGCACTACCCCCCACTCTGCAGCACCGAAAAGATTATGGTGCAGCTGGTAACATGAGGTCGCAGCTACTACCACAAAGGCAGGGACGGCGTCCGCGGATGGGGATGCCCCTCAAAATTATGATCCCGTTGACACCTTCAGAATCACAGAGTTAATGCCTTAGGGGTGCAAAAAATGTCTTGCGGTTATTTGTACCCCTAAGGCGTTAGCTTACATTCTGAGGGTGTTGACCAGATCAAAATTTTGGTGGGCGCGCCCCGTTCCCAAGCACGATTCCTGCTTCTTTTTCAGATTACGGCTGACGTTTCAAGAAAAGCTTTTTGATGACGTCTTTGGTAAGTCCTTAAACGGATTCAGAAATCCCGGTAAATGGGATTATTGGAGTCTCCAGCGAAACGTCTAAAAGACCAGCTTTTTGATGACGTCTTCACTAAGTCCTTAAACGGATTCAGAAATCCCGGCAAATGGGATTATTGGAGTCTCCCCCGAACCGTGTAAAAGACCAGCTTTTTGATAACGTTTAGAAGACGTTTGTGAGACGTCTCGTATATGTGCAACAAGACGGACATTAGACGAGATATACGACGTATTCTAGACCAAAGCGGCGCGCGCAAGCCGTCTTTGCGACGTCGTTAACGTCTCGGATATCCGTCTCGAAGACGTCTTAAATCCTTTGTGTGCTAGCTGGGGTGGATATGCTGTGAATCCGCTGCCGCCATCTAGCGCTCTCCTATCACACTAGAGCAAGCAGCGAGCGCCTCCGCGCCATCTATTGATCAATTCACGTACTAGCTAAGCAGCACCGCAGCGCCATCTCGTGATCATTCTGAGACCTAGAGGTGGCTACGACGACGACGACGACGCCGGACTAGCCTATGCCCTAAGTAGCTTCGCCCCTAAAATATGCTAATCAAGTAAAAGCTCGCTTGTGGACAGGGCGTTATGGAGACAAATTGGGAACCATTTGAGATTGTTATTACAGCAACATATTTGACGGCTATAGTTAATTTTCGTAATGGTCTTCGTTCTCGATGGTTCCGATGACCGCGGCGACACGTTGAAGGATGGAGTCTAGGCCAAGAGAGCAAAACACTCAGGTTTATTTACACTGTGCACTATTTACAAAACTTGGCCGGGACGGCCAGTACTGTCAGCAGACATAATAACTACACAACTGGGCTTAAACCACACCAAGCGGTTCTTTCCGAGCCCTTAACGTTTGCACTCAAACGGGGTAAGCATCATGCTTTAAAACTTCATCTCTCGATCAGAGGCAGCGCCAAGCTCAACCTCTGTCCACCTTGCCGCGTCTCCGACCCGAGTTAGCGCTAAGCTCTCCCCCTCTCTTCTCTGTTTTCCCCGTTAAATACATCCGATCGCTTCTGCGATCACCTTTTCGGGCCAACCCATATGCAGCACCTCATCAATAAAACCCGTATTAACTATCTCTCTGACAGAGCTTACGGTTACGCCTTCGCGTTCCCACACTTCGAAGCGCTCCCTGCACCGAGCTTCTGCGAAAGATCGCCTCGGGGACTAATCCTGTAATGAGTTAGCTGAACTCCACAGCAGGCCCAAGTTGCCACATTATTTACCCGGCGGCATGCATCCAAGCCGCCGCTTCAGCAGGACTGCCTGACAGGTGTACTATCGTCAAAAACACTTCCGTGTATTTCCACGGCGCGGTCATCTCCCCCGAACAGGCGACACCTTGGCGACAAGTCGACCACGCAGAAAGGTCAAAGGATTACTTCGACAGCGAGCCCCGCTGTTCTTGCAAGCGACTCTCCCCGTTTTGTTCCTTTCTGGGATGTCGCGTTCCCTCCGAAAATTCTCTACGGTGCCACAGCGGAGAAATCTGTCACCCGCCATGTCCCCTCCGCTGCACAGCTATGTACGTCCCAGAAATTACCGACCGCGGGCGTCCCGGGAACAGAGCCACCGCCCTTACTGCGTACTGTGTGAACACGAAGACGTTTCTAAGGAAGGTCCTGAGCTAGGTCGCCGTCGCCTACTCTGCCCGTCGATCTACCGCCGAACATAACAGCTAGGGTGATGAAAACCAAGATTTGGCACAAAGCAAGGGTTGGACGCACTAGCAATAATAAAAAAAAGGAGTTGCATTCCCATTCCTCTGGGTCATCTTTTTTGTATCTGTGGTAAGCATTTCTAGTCAGCAATTAAGCACCAACCTGGCCATTACGATATGTCAGCTTTGTGACCTTTCGTACTTTGGAAAGCTTCTCATTGTCATTTACATTTGTTTGAACTACGGCACCTTCGGGCTGAAGGTGCTTTTGACTTTCAATGCTATAAAATAGCTAGAAAGAGCAAGTGCTCCAAACCAAAGCTAAAAGCATTCTTTTGCTATGAAGTGTGCTATAGCGCCAGTTTGAATAGAAATACGCTACTTGGTCTGTTTATTATTGTTTTTGCACAAATAAACATACATGCAATTCATTGCAAAGCAGTGCTCTCCTATATCCAGGCAAACGTCTCGTAGTTGCTCGACGGAAATGATTTTATTTTCCGCAGCACACAACCAAGTAGTGGTTGACGATTTCCTCGCCCCAGCCGAGTCCAGACCCACCAAACAAACAGCCTGTATAGGCTGTGTACTTGGGAGACCTGGAGTAGTGAGAAGAAAGGTGCCGCATATTAAAAACAAATACAGTGAGTCCCTCTTATTTAGGATGGGAAAACTATGCTTGGTGGTGCTCAAATGCAAATCTTCATGTCCTAAATTCACTTCATAAATGCATTCCTTTCCTGTTAGGATATCATAGGAATTCAAGACGGGGCAGGCATTGCACATGCATCTCATCTAAAAAAAAAAAAAGAATGAGAAGAGGCCGGAGATAACTCTGACACGCATACACACATGAAGATGAAAACATTATATACATTAATGTGCTATATACTTCAATATTAAATGATAATGCTAAAATAGAAAAAAAACGTGCGAGCAATTCAGTTACATGCGTTATTGCAGCAGAAACGCCAACTTGGTTGACCAGTTCAGTGGGGGTGATACCATCGGAGAACATCTAAATGCTTGACCCCGAGCCTTTCCGCCACTGCTATTCCTAAATGTGCCCTCTCGCATGCCTGTTATAGCGCAAGTCGGGTACCCGCCAGCAGTCGCACGCCACATCTCAACGAACGTAAGCTTGGGCAAGTGATGACGCCACATTTCACGTGGAGTGATGTTGCAGGTGCACGCGTCAATTCACTGCCATTTTAAATGCAAAAAAAGTTGCAGCACAATTTTACACACCGAATAAATGTAATGCGTTACTCACCTGTCCCCGCCGGTGTACTCTAGGTACGTGGGACTGTAAAAATTAAGCTGCCGCCTGTTGACTTCGATGAGCTGTTCATCTAAACACAACAAAGAAAACAGGCGACGTTGTGTGATGCAAATCTACTCGTCTGTACTCAGCAGGGGCCGAATAGCTGCGATGTCGCGGCATGATATCTGCTCGTCCCTATGGACTGCCTGGCTTTGCTGCAAGTGCATTTGTAACAGGGTCGCGATTCCATGAGTGATTTCCGAACAGTAGCACAACACGATCGCAGCCAAGGCTTACCATTGGTCTACGTATTGGAGCGAGACGCGCTGGCTGGGCCGTCAACTGGCTACTGTGGCGGCGGATCGTATGCAAATGGGGATTCGTTGCTGTTGTATCCCCCAGATTCCCAGCTATCGCTGCTAGACAGATTCGGAGAGCTGGTGCCGCTCATACTGTAGCTTGAAGACCCGATGCGGCGCGGTCGCGAATCAGCTGAGCGTCTGCTCTTCAGCGCTTTCGAGCTTCGCGCTGTCGCGACCAGCATGCCTTGCGCTCCCTCCGTCTGACTAGACACTGGCGGCGCCATTCGAACAGGCACGCTTGGCTTCCCGGTGGAGCTTTGGTTTCGTTTTCACGTTTTCTTTCTTACCTAAAATTATTTTCCAATTCTAGGGGCAATTATGCTGTCATACGGGTGACAGGAGGGGTCTCTAGAAGCTAAAGTTGCCACTACTTTGACATGGTCAGAAAATCACCGGAGTTGGCCTTTAGTGTGAGGACTAATTTCAGTAATGCGATGTAAGCTTCACCGGCGTGCGCACGCTTGCTATTCTTTATTGCCTTCGAGAGCGCTTTGATTCCTTCTGTGATAGGTATAATGTTACCATAATGGCCTGATCCGAGAGTGAGTGAATTTCGTTAATGGGCTCTATAAATCGCAGAAAGTAAGGTGTATCCTTAACAAAGGACGGAACGAGCAGATTCTTTTGAAGCTTTCGTTATATCCATTCATATCAGCTACACTAACACCTGTCGTCCAACTTCCCCCACCTCCTCCCCCCGCCCCCTTTTTTTCCCCTTTTTTTCTTTTTTGCTGTTTTTCGCACATGCCGCTGTTGTCCTCCTCTCCTTCTGTGGACGGGTGAGAGCGTGCAATGGCATCGCCATCCTGAGAGCGTGAAGGCAGTTGCCATCCCGACGAGGACAAGTCCGCTTGTCGAAACGTTGCCTCCTACGACATTCCCTGTTCTACATCTGTTCCTCGATTCAAGCCTGCATCTTCCTCTGAGCGTCTCTCCTAGGTAGCGCTCCTGTGTCCCAGCAATATTCGCAAAATAGCGGCGTTCTTTCTATTCCGCAAGGAGGCACAGTTTACGAAGCTTCAGTTGGTGCCTGCTAGGAACATGAACACTCTGACAGACAGTTATTTGTTATCTGATTATTTAGTATCCCACACACACACACACACACACACACACACACACACACACACGTGCAAGCTCGTAGGGATTGAGTCTGTTTTGTGGGACGGTTTCGGATTATAATGATGATTATACAAACGTAGCGGTCTCTGCTTTTCACATATCTTTACTCGCACTGTCTTCAATGTGTATCATGAATGCCTTCGCATGACACAAAGAACAATACTCAACCCCGCATCATAGAGGTCCCATTTTAATGTCTCCTTATAATGCCAAGTAGAAATTCAAAAGTTCTGGTTGACTGTCTGGGTATTCCCAATCAGGAAATTTCGTGGAAACGCATGTACCAGTCGTGTTATCGCCCCAAAGGAAACAAGCACATCCATATGGACAGTCATTCATGCCCCTGTGACACTGAAAAATCAAATTATGAATCCAAATTAAAATCAACCCTCTTCCAGCGCATGCGACTCTATGTTGAAGACTGTAATACAAGAATTCGACAGGCTGGAAACAATAGCATGTTAATTACAACAAAAGTAGTAGATCACAAATATTACATCAGAGCTCGATCATACTTCAACTTGAGCCTCAAAAGACGGACTGCGATTTGTTTCTGAAAGGCAATATAGAATATACAAGCTTCCCTTCAAAACTACCAAATGGGAAGGCGATGGAGTACAAAGAAGATGGCACTACCTTGCACGCATTCTTCCAACCGCTGATTTCTCAGATATCACTTAATGTATTTAAAAATGTGTATGAACAAAAACGGGTACCCTTAACGCATGTATGATCAAAACGATGCCGTTCGCGACGTTGCCCCGCCGTAGGTATCTAGTGGCTAAGGTATTCGGTTGCTGATCCGAAGGTTGCGGGATCCAATCCCGGCCGCCGCAGTCCCGTTCCGATGGAGGCGAAATGTTCAGGACCGTGTACTGCATGCCATGTCAGTGCCCGTTAAGGATCCCCAGGTGGGCGATGTTTTCAGAGCCGCCCACTACGGCATCTCATAATCATATCGCGGTTCTGGGGCGCCAAACCCTCGAAACTACTCGTGTTCGCGACGTTAGCTCTGCGAAGCTGCTTTCTTCAAGGGAGAGATATGGCGAAGAACATATATAATTTGGCTTGCCCTGTTTAAATAGCACGATACAATTTTGGCCTATTGCAACGCAGTCTCGCAATATAGATCAGAAGAATGGGTAGAGACCATCGCTATCAATGAGAGTAGCCATGTACGTAGGAAAACTGTGCCTCTGTCCATTGCGCCTAACATACTAAGCAGTCTTGATAGTCAAGGTCGAGATGTGTTTCTTTATAGTGGTCATTTTAGGGGCGAAGCACCCTAAGGCCGCGCATTGTCCCATCCTCGTCGCCCTTAGCTCTGGTTTGCACAGATTCCGCTAGGGGCGCTGCGGTGTCGTGAGAGAGAGCGAACGGCGCGCGTTGATTATGGAAACGCACTTTCTGCGATGAACGCTTTACCACCTCGCAAGGAACGAGAACGCCCCCTCACCCGCGAGAGAGAACGCCGACGCAGGCAGCATCTGCTAGCGAGTTTCTTGACTGAATTGAAAAAAAAAACCGACTGTTTGCGCTGCACAGCCGTTCACCGGCCACCCCATATATATAGACACTGGATTTTGACATGAAATGTAGTGCCGGTGGGAGATTTCTCTTGTGCGTAGTGGAACCATAACGATTCGAAGCGTGCGCGTTAACTAAAACTAATCCGGGACTCGGCACGATCTACGACGTTGGAGCGCAGAGAGAGAGAGAGAGAGAGAGATGATGTGTGGAAGGCAGGGAGGAAAACTCATAAAGACCAGGAGCATAAATAACAACGCGTGTGGAAATACACACACGCGTTGTCACTCATTTACACGCATAAGTGTGCAAGATCACGGGTGATTTACGAACCGAACGATCCCCAGTGCTTCACCTACTCGTCATTGTTCACGTCGTGGAGATTCATGAATTTTCTGATACAAAAATCAGAGCGATGGCTAGCTAGGCCTCGAAAAGGAAAATGGCCATGTCTGCGCCAAATATGCAGCATAGTCACAACGTGACCTGGAGGAGCAGCGGCTGAGATTGCTTCAACACTGTTCCAGCATTCACACGTAAGGCAGTAACAAAAATAACAGCATGGTGATTTAGTGTGCATTAAGTTGCGTATCACAGTCAGCTGCACGTCGTAACCCAAAAAATTAGTTCCAAGGGTGACACCACGTTAATGATTTAAGGCGTAGCCGTTGGTATTGAGAGTACTGCAATGGTTCGTCCAATCATTATTGAGCTTACTTGATGTGAGAGCTGCTGAAATAGCACCCATATGGAATGTGTGAATCCACGCAGCTGCAGCCGTGACGGATTGCACCTGAGGGCGGACGCGCCGAATATGTAGTGCATCTTGTCCAGCCGCACCAGCGTGTAGGTCACAGCGGGATGGCTGAACTGTTCGCCCGGCGCTTACGGCAGGATGCTGCCTGTGATTGGCTCGGCACAGTAGTTCGTCTGCGCGTGTCTTTCCAACTTCCAAGTGCGCGCGTCTTTCTCAGCAGCGGCCCGCACATTGCGAGAAGGAGCCATAAAATTGTGGTGGTGGCGCCGGCCATGCAATTCGTTGTAGTAGTTGTGTTGTTTTGGGCCTTGTTCATTGGCTATATTGTAGGTTTATTTGTTGTTGTACCTAAATACCTACGGCACACATCTACAATGCTAAATTGGCCTAGAGTGCATCAAGTTCAGCATTAGTTTTTGTCTTGCAATAAAATGGCTGTATGAAGAGACCTTCATGCTGTTGTTGCCCATACCCACCACAAGGAAACTATGACATGAGCCTATGATGAAGTAGCAAGTTATTGATTTTGTTTTTGTGGGGTTTAACGTCCCAAAACCAGTTCTGATTATGAGAGACGCCGTAGTGGAGGGCTCCGGAAATTTCGACCACCTGGGGTTCTTTAACGTGCACTCACATCGCACAGCACACGGGCCTCAACATTTCGCCTCCATCGAAATGCAGCCGCCGCGGCCGGGATTCGATCCCGCGACCCTCGGATCAGCAGCCGAGTACCATAGCCACTAGACCACCGTGGCGGGGCAGCAAGTTATTGATAGATGACCCATCAAAACATTAGCGCAACCCGTTTATTAGTTCGGCGATGAACCGTAGGGCGCCTTTGGTTGCAAGATAATCATAGAAGGGTTAAAAAAGAAAAGGAAAGGATGAAATAAAAAAAAATTATTAATAAAATTGAGACGAAAGATTACAAATTGCATAGATTGAATAATTAAAATAAAAAGAAGAATGCTAAGGCGGGTGATTGTAGAGGCTACTTCACACACACGATGCAGGCAAGAAATGCGGTAAGCTAAGCCTGCATTCGCGTTTACATATTGCACTAAAGAAAACGCGTACGGTCCAGAAAACTTCCATGTGAATAAATCTCGGTACGCTCGCACCAAAAGAGAGGACTACCTAAAGGGAAATGTTTAAGCCTACACTCTAAAAAGTGGACAGTTTACCCGAATATGGCGTTTTAGCTCCTACAAAGGGCGAACCACAGATGCTTAAGTGCCGTATAATGCCGTGTTCATATTAATGAACAATGCTAACCGAACATTAGGGTATCTGCATCGTAACTGCGTAAAATCACTTTCAACATTAAAATTATCCGCGTATAAGGCCTTGACTCGCCCGAAATTAGGATATGCCGCTTCAGTCTGGGATATAAGGCATGCAAACTTCATTCTTTCACTAGAAAAGGTTCAAAATAACTATGCGTTCCATTCTTCGCAACTATAGCCGAAGAGCAAAGATATCTTCCATCAAACTCGGTCTATCACCTTTTGCATTGCATCTCGTCGCTAAGCATTTCGTTAAAGCATCTTTCATGCCATATTTCATCACTGATATCTACGTGACGAATTCATATTGCTGCCTCATCATGTTTCATCTCGCTTAGATCACGTACAATAGGTTCGTATTTCTTTTTGCAGAAGTGACACCTTTGTTCAGTATTTTCTACCACGGACATCACAAGAGTGGAATCACCTTCCTCCGCAACTAACCTCCATCACAAATCATGAACCATATAAGAATGCCTTAGCTAATATTGTATAATTAGAATTTTATGTGTTTTCCTCAATTTGCTGTTACCTATACCCCATTTTCTATTTAATCACTCCCCTCTAGAATGCCTTTGGCCCTAAGGGTACTTAAATCAATAAAATATATATAGACCCCCAGCGGCTGGCGCTATCCTCTTTAGCCCTACTCCCTACCTCATCCCTTCACCCCCACCAGGTTTCGTGTTCAATTAAGTACTGATTCAGGAGAAATGTATGATGATAATCCAATTAAGGCCCATATTTTTATGGTCATATAGACATTTCGGTTTGTGTACATGTAACATCAAATGAGGAAGGGTCAGAATGAAATACATCGAAAAAATAAACATATTGATTTCTTAAATATCAATGTGGCGCTCCTTGCGGTATGTGGAACAGATGTATAAGGTTAATGCATGTACAAGTTGTATTTCTCACCAAGCACGCCATTTCGCTTGAAGCACGCTATGAGCAGTAACTTGACAATTAACAACCGACATGCTTTCATTACGGTCCTTAAAAAAGATATTTTACGCACCAGAAAAGACAACGGGAGTGTTATATAAACCCACTGCGCATATATAACACCGCTCTTCTTCTGACCCTCAAGTGGCGAGGTCTGGCGCAGTGGTCAGCGTGTGCGGCTGTTGATCCAGTGTTCGCGATTTCGAATCCTATATTCGGTTTCTTGTGAAATGTTTGTAATTTACTTCTAAGTGAAAATATTGCATATCGATTTTGTATGTGATTGCGTGTTTGTATAGGAACCTCGAAATGACTAAATTCATCCAGAAGGAGCTATAAAACGATTTTTCTCGCCCCAAAGAAAAAGACCAACAGTTACTCCCCTAGAAAGTGTAGGGAGTGAGCAACGGTTGCCCCTGTTTGGGAGCGTCGGGAAGCAGCAACGACGCGAAGAGTAGTAACAGTTAGTCTCCTCGCAGTTACCCTCAAAAGAAGGGAATGGGCGTGGCAGAAAACATGCTCCTCTGAAAGGGTAACCTCGACCCTCTCTTTCGTCCTTTACTTCTTCGAGTGTATTCCGCGCGGATTTTCTTCAAGAAGCGCTTTTCTTATCTTTGACCACTCTAACGTTAACAAAAAATGCGGGGAAGATTTGTTCAGATTATGATGTAGGCTTAATGGTGGCTGAGCCAGACGATCCCTGTAAGGATAAAAGCTCAGTTGGGAGGACTCAGTATCTAAGTCTAGAAAGCTAAATTCCAGATGCATTCTTCCAATTGTGGTAATATGCGTGAATAATACACAGCAAGAAGAGATGTATATATAATAGTCTTAAATTATTCACTGAAGCGCGCAGGAGGAAATAGGCCGCCGCGAGCAATATTGAAATCTCCGAAATTTTGTACAGTTGAACGTGCGACGCGATTGAATGAGTGCTTCAAAGAAAGAAAAAGTGATTTCGTATGTTTTCGCAGCGTTCGAATGTATATACACTTTGTGGATGCCTACTTGCATTCTTCGAACCAAAAAGACTTTCCAAGTGTTTTCTCTGTGATTGTGAATTAATGTGAAAACAATTTTAAAACCAAGTTTGCATTTGTCTGATTTCCACTATTTTCGACAGCATAGATGTTATGACCAGTGTTTACACGAAAATGTCATGAAAAATCAAAATATTTAAAAAAAGGCATTCTCTCGCTTTTCATCTACTTGGATAAAACAACACATTTGTTACACGTAGGCGCCGCTGCTATTAAGAAAAGTTAGAAGAGTAGGCGCGAGGAAAAAATAACATAAGCTGTCTCACCCTTTGTCCACACTGATCGTTGGTGACTTCTCCCGGATAAGGCAGACCGATAACCCTAGTGTAAGAGGTCTTGATTCAAATGGGTTGTTTCAACGCTAAGAAAGCACAACTATATTTTCTTTGAAAATAAAGGCAGTACCAGATTTGAAATGCGAAGCATTTCTTGGTGTCAGGGTAAAGAAGAAAAGAGAACGCTTTAAAGGTTGAAATGAATAACTGTATTAAACCAAACTGCTACATGAGATTCGTCTGCTTCCACGATCCGTGCCAGTCCGTGCCTCGGAGCTCACTGTCTCGTCGGGCGTCTTCTTCCAGGCTCTTCGGTGGGGACGAACTTTGACCCCAGGGGGATAGCACCACCAAAGCAGCGCGCACAGAAACGTATCGCATTTCGGCGGCGAGGCGCCCCGGTAGCATAAACACAGGCCAGACCACCGCGCGGGCCAGACGAACGGTGTTTGCGCAAAATGAACACACACAGAGAGAGAGACAGAGAGAGAGAGAGAGAGAGAGAAAACGGAAAAGCCATGCTCCGGCACTGACATTGGCAAACCTAGGTCCGTTTGACCGTATCTATCTATCTATCTATCTATCTATCTATCTATCTATCTATCTATCTATCTATCTATCTATCTATCTATCTATCTATCTATCTATCAAGCCGCCCACTACTGGGTACTCTCCTGGTCGCCTCGTTCACTTGGCATATCCAAAATTTGTGAAATTGGGTATAAATAGTGTCCCCGCCCCGCCACGGTGGTCTCGTGGCTAAGGTACTCGGCTGCTGATCCGAGGGTCGCGGGATCGAATCCCGGCCGCGGTGGCTGCATTTCGATGGAGGCGAAATGTTGAGGCCCGTGTGCTGTGCGATGTCAGTGCACTTTCAAGAACCCCAGGTGGTCGAAATTTCCGGAGCCCTCCACTACGGCGTCTCTCATAATCAGAACTGGTTTTGGGACGTAAAACCCCACAAAACAAGAACAAATAGTATCCCCGGAGAGATATGAGTCGTTCGTGAAGTTTCGCTTGTGTGCAGCTGTCGAGGATCCCTGTGCAGTGTCGAGATGACGCTAATGTTTACACGGAAGGGGTTCACATGTCCAGAGTACCTAACCCTTATCCGGCCCCTCGATTCGCGACATTGCCGCTTCGCTGAGACCGACTTCACTTTCGTGCTGTACCGGTTCCTTTGACGAAGGAATCAACAACATTTTTCCGCGAATGTAGCGTTCGAAAACACATGCAGTACGCGTTTTACTTAAAAAAAAAACACAATCGATCACCTTAAACAGTTGAATTTCCTGAACATAGCGCTTTGGCGGAATTAAGTTAGGAATTATGGAAGTGAGAGACAATATACACCGTTGGCGTCTTGTAAAATGAGTGAAGACCCTGAAACGATGAGCAAGTACAATTTACAAGGAAGAGAACCACAAGATGTGCACGGACAGCTCCAATTTTGTCTCGACTTCCTTTACTGCACTGCTATCGCAATTGCGTCAGATTATTCACAGAATTTCTGTAACAGATTTTTCAACTGGCAGCATAATGAGAATTACCATCGCCCTTCATTGTAGAAGAAAAATACTTACGTCTGGTGCGTAAGAATCATTGCGAGCACCAGCCAGACGAACTTCAACGGAGACCTCATCGTTAAAGCGACTTAAATTTTTTAGAAGACTTTGAATAAGCATTGCTAAGACGTTGCTTTTAAAGCACTTTGCTTCATGCGCGCCTTTACTAAATTTATTCACAAAGGAGTAATTTTTCTTAACTCCATCAAACAAATGCGCTGTCGCAGTTCTACACTTCTTTCGCGTTCAAAACTGTGTGCTCGCGGCATTTTCTGTGCGTAATGTATTGTTAAAATGTTCAGTGTGCTATATTCATATGTCACCCACCTCTGCTCATGGCTTCATTTTGAAGCCAGCAGAAACCCTGTAAATAAATAAAATAAAAATAAATGCCGATTACCAGGCTATTCGGAAACATTTTTACTCCACGACACCTGTGCCATTGACCTTCAATATTACAGTAAGAATGTGCCTCTATATTGTGAGGTCAGCATTCAAGTTAACGTCACTGGTATAACTGTCAGCATGCTCAGACATTGCCCTATATAACCTAGTGCTTACGGAATAAAAAGGATCTGAATTGTTTTATTAGAGTTATTCCCTTTTTTGTCATCTTGCTCTGAACTTCTCTTCTTGTTCGCATTACTCGTTTTGTTTCAGCTTCACATGCGCACAAAACTGCATTCGTAGATAAAAAAAAAATTAGGCATATGTACCGGAGTAATAAATCACATCTTTTCTGGCTTCTACACTGTCGGTATAATATATTCCGTCCTATATGTTGCTCATATATTTTCTTTGTCCCTAACCAGCAGTTCTTGCCAGGTAACCCGTTGCGTCATGGTAACCGTGTTCTCGTTTCTTATACGATATCGTCCGGGCTGTTAAAAATTCTGCGCTAGTATGTCGCGATAACTTCTCCTGCAAGAAATGAAATGGCGAAAGCGTGACTTAATAATGAAGCAGCGGATGCCCGGTAGAGTGCTCGAATGGGCAGTATTCTAGTTTTGAGCTTTCATGGTTCCTGATATGTAGGTCAGCGATTTCGTATTTTTTTAATATGTAGGGCACACAAGGGTTCCAACCCCCAAAAGCAGGAAGGCGTGTTGTATAAATATAAGAAAAGTGAATGTGGTGCCTATTGTGGTGTTGTCGCCGTAGGCAGGGCTATCCTGACAGAAGTACCCGGCCATTGTTCTACCTCAGCTAACTCTGAGTGGGTATCGAGTACCCGCCACCAAGTGGTGGTCCGCACCACGTCTCGTAAGAAGCCAAGTAGTAGTCGTTTCTCGTACTCTGTGATAGTCCCGCCACGGCGGTCTAGTGGTTACGGCACTCGGCTGCTGACCCGAACGGCGCGGGAGGGAATCGCGGCCGCGGCGGCTGCATTTCGATGGAGGCGAAATGTTGAGGCCCGTGTGCTGTGCGATGTCAGTGCACGTTAAAGAACCCCAGGTGGTCGTAATTTCCTGAGTTCTCGACTAGGGCTTTTTCTTCCGTTGTATCCCTTTCAGTCCCTTAAGCCTATCCTCACGGACGCTTAACCGTGCTCCCGACATGTGCTGCAGAAATTAGCGTCCTTTATTTAACCGAATCTCAATCATCATCCAGCGCGGCGTGCCCCGTGCCCGGCGACGGTTCGTCGCCGCTGGGCACTGAGAGCCGATGATTGAGTGGTTTGGTCATTGCGGAGTTGTAACCATTCCTACTGGTTGCACAAAGGTGGCCAATACTACTTTGGTGACCTAGTGCGTCACCGGCTGTAGTTACTGGGATCCCGCCTCACCACACGCCTTCTCCTGAAATACCGCAGACAAGCGGATTTTTTTTTATTAAAACGTCCGATGAATAATATCCCGGCACTCGTATTGGAGCCACGTTCTTTTTGCACATGATGCAGATGCTCTGCCTCTACGCCACTGCTGCAGCGCTATATGTATGCGCATGTGTATATTACTGTAAAGAGCGGAGCTCTTTAAAGGCCGATTCGGGTGATTTTTTTCAGCATGTCAAGGTAATGGCGATTATACGCTGCTGAGGTGCTCTTGTCACACTCCTGATAGGAGAAGTCTCAGCAAAGTTCGAAAATAATTTTTAATGAGCAAATAAATGTGAAACCGAAACCCAAATCAAACCAAGCAGTGACGTCAATCAGTCGACCCACCTTTTGCATGGTGCAATAGACCTGTCCTGGGGTACGTCACGAAAGGGCCGTGACGTCAGCCACATGACCCTAGCGCGCACGTGCGAACGGGCTGGTTGGCAAAACATTGCAGCGTTCGGCGTGGTTGCATGCTGCCGAACGGGTGAACCGAGTTCGTACTCGTTTGTTTTGTGCGCGTGCACATGGCCGCTTTGACATGGTGGTTAGCTTTTGCGATGGAGGATATGCCAAACGCGCGATAAAAGGCAGCGGCATCGGGACCTTGCTTTTTTTGTTTGCTTTTTTTCCTCCTCGATTTCCGAAGTCCAAACGACACAGTGACGGAAAGCGTGGGTGCGAGCTGTGCGCTGTGTAAAATAGCAGCCGTCGGACAGCAACAGGATTTTTGGATAACATGTCATCGCTGGTAAGTGCTAGCCTGTTACCTAGAGCTTTTAGGCGTTTTGTTATTTGTGCTTCCGCAGCATTTGGAAACATGTATCAACTAGGATGCCGCACCTTGATTTTCCGAGCACCCGGAGCGGGTAGCTAGCGCGTTTGCTTTCAAGGAGACTAGCGCTGAAACAAAAAGGAAGAAATGTGAGCGTTTTGAAGGCACTTTGAAACGGAAGCATTCCTCCAGTAAGCGGTGGTTCCGAACGTTGTGCAGATTTTCTCATTTCGCGCTCACTGTGCTGTAACTTGCGTCTGGCTAGCACTCCAAAGGAAAACTTTGTTAGTGTTTTCGGACGTGACAGACAGTACCAGTCTTGTCTGTTTTCGACCGTATAAATGTTTAGTTCCTGAGCAGAAAGAACAGAAGGAAATGTAAATGAGCGCTACAACTCAACTGACCATGCAAGTACAGTGCGCAGTGTGAACGCTGCCTGCAGCTCGTAGTACATGGCGGTGGTTCTCCGTGGCGGTGTTTGCTTTGAAAGACATCCATTCCATGCCTAGTTGGCAAAAGTTGCAGTGTTCGGCGTGGTTCCATCCTGCCGTACGGATGGACCATGTGCGCGAATACCTGGCCTCTTTGACACGGTGGTTAGCTTTTGCGCTGTAGGATGTGCCAAACGCGCGACAAAATTAAGGCAGCGGCATCGTTTTTTTTTTTTTCTTCTGGATTTTCGAATGACAGCAGTCGACGGAAAGCAGTCGACGGAAGCGCGAGCAGAAACAAAACTACCATCTGCTGGTGCGCGTGCACGTCTGCGAAACACAGAGCTTATGGGATCAGCCCACTTTTACATGAAAGCGGATGCCATGGTACACGTGTTAATGCTATAACTGATCGCCCCCTGCGGGCTCGTGTGATTGCCTTTCGGAGTTCACCCTCGCTTAGCTAAGCTATTTCTTTGGATGATAAGGCAACGGAAGGCTGGCTTACACAAGCACCAGCTTTTCTTGAGACATGAAAAGCCTCCGGCAAGTTCCCTTGTGCATGTGTAACCGGGAGAAAACAATGTGTTAGTAGAAAAAAAATGGTGTACAGCTACACCTAGATCAGTTGAGGTCTTATGAAGTAGGAAGCGTTCCCAGGAGGCCGGCTATAAAGACTCGGTCGTGGTCTTTTGCAGAGGTAAAGTTCTCAGGAACTTAAAACCATCAACACCAGGAGCGGCGCGCGGCCAAAAACAGAGCACGCGTCTAAGCGAAAGAAGCAAGGGAGTAGCGGTAACCCCGTACGTTCATTCCCTCTTGCATAGATTAGAGAAAGTTGAGGCAAAGTATGTTGTTCAAGCGCTCTTTTCAGCCCCCGTCAAGTTAGGTAAGATTGGGCCAGCAGTTAAAAGAAGGAGAGGCAAGAAAAGTACGTGAAACAGTGTGATAGTGCGTTCGTTTCGTGTAAGAAGGGAGGTGTCTACCAGATTCCACTGTCCTGCGGCTGTTCCTGTATTGGACCGACAGGTCGCTGCATTAATGTTAGGCCACAGGAACATCGTACTTCATTAAATAAGACCTCAACTAATCTGGCAAGGCGTCGTTTTGAATGTGACTGTACACCATTTTTTTGTTGATACTGGCACATTGTTTCTCACAGTGACACATGCACAAGGGAAGTTGCGGAGGGATTTCATATCACAGGAAAAGCTTGTGTTTGTGTAAGCCAGCCTCCCATTACCTTATCGTCCAAAGAAATGGCCATGCTAATCAAGGGAGAACGCCGACAGGCAGTCACACAAGCCGCTATGGGAGATCTGTTTTAGCATTGGCACATGTGCATTGTGACTTAGTCATGCTCCCATTATGTATGTCTGGCTTTAAAAAGCAGCACGTTTTCATCCAATAAATTGAGTTGTTAGTCAGCGCCATGTTTGTGTTTTCTCTGTCTGCGTCCCGTTTTGTAGCACTGTTTTAACGATAATTCAATCGTACCAACTGGCCAAATCTGTTGTTCTCTTGTACATCATGGGTCATTTATTATCTCTCATTTACCTTATTGACCTTCTCTATCAAAGAACATGTACCATCCGCTCGTTGCGGACGAATCAATATTATCAAATCAGATTGAATCAAATCCAACTGTATTTCCTTCTGGAAGGAGGAGGCGGGACTAAAAGCCGTATACACGTATTATACCATGGCCACGTAGCCGTATTATACCATGAAATGTATGATGTAACAGAACCATGGTATTATTCATCTTTGCGAGCACTCCAAAATTAAAACAAACCTTTATTTGACACTTAAATTTCTCAACATTCCTGAAACTTGGGTAAAACAAACTTCGGCAAAACTGCATTATGTAATGTTGTCTGCAAAGCTAAGCATACGTTTTTCTAGATGATTTACAACCCATAATCACTAGGAGTATTCTAGAATTTCGGCGTACCGTCTATTCCTCCGCCTTTCTTTCCGACTAATTTAGCACCACAGTATGATCCCTTTGATTTTCTAATAAGCATACAAAACATGTTGGCAAGGTAACTGCTTGACGTTCAAGCATTACTTTGACCTCGCCTGGGAGTTCAAATGTACTTACACTCATTGCAGTAGTATTATCACAAGCGGTCCATATATGAATTTTACAGGGAAACTCATTCTAATTAATGCGAACACTTCCATTTTCCAAAAAGGTTGGGTAAGCCCTCTAAGACATGCACACTGATAACCATCTGACGCTTTTCATACTTATTGAAGTTCAGTCGACCATGTGTGTAGTGGCCCGACAGACTACGAAACGATATAAAACTGCGTGTATCACAGCTCACATCAGCACACCAATCACTCACTTCGTAATACGTAAAAAAATTATCAAGTATAGTCACTGATGTCCTTTAAAGTCCATATTTTCTGTGCAGTTTCTTTCATTATTATATCATTAATAATTCTTGTCTTAACATTCTCTGCGGTTGTTTGAGATCACAAAAGCAGGCTTCTGCAACGCAGCAGATTTATTCGAGCCTTTGATCAATTGAGCTGGCGCAATATACATCGCCGCCATTGTCTGGCGAGAACGTATTTTACAGTAAAACTGCTTGGCCTTAGTGGTTGTGCGCAATCGAAATACAATAGCTTGACACCTTGAGGTTGGTACAATAGCAACGATAACAAAGGTGAGCAGTAAATTTGAAGTAAAAAAAGAGCCAGGCCCGCGCGTATTGTAATTTCTGCAGTATTGTAACGTGCATATCTGTATAACTGCACATCTTAGACAGTCTTTTGGCGTCGTTTTCCCGAGAACGAACCGAACTCTCGACCCGGCGTCGACGGCGCGCTGCGGTTTGGGCTTCTCTCTGCACAGCTGTCTGTGATGCCCCACTTTGCCTTGCTGCAGCCGCGCGTAGCTCTGCGATTCGCTTCTTCGGCATCGGTCCGCACCTTACGAGGAGGCGCCATGAGGTATATCGAATAGTCAAGTCAGGTTGCTGTCGGTGCTGCGCACGTTGCCTGCCGCATGTCGCATGGCATGATACGACACGATAAAGGGCGGCGGTTCGTAATAATGACGAAGGGAAAGTTGAAGAAGATTGTTTCATAATGATGGTGGTGATCATGCCTCTGTAATGGATTCAGAGCTACAAAGCATTCAGCCCTGTGTTCTTTCAAACGATTCCTCGAACTCGTTATGCAACCCACTTTCCGCGAGTTGTAGTGGCGTATTATTGTTCTGTCACGTAACATTACATTTGCTAATGCAATTCCTAGGCAGACGCACCTGTTTAGGTCTTTTAGCGATGACTTCTCAAGCACAGGCGTAGCTTAGTGGTAGAATGCTCGACTGCCACGCAGAGGACGTGGGTTTGAATCCTCCTCGGTCCTGGTTATTTTTTCTAAAATTTCCGCGATAGCGGTTACGGACACCGGCAGCGGTGGCGGCGGCGGACAACTACAGCGCCGAAAACGGCCCTTGTTGTGATCTCATAGGAGCTTACGCTTTAAAAGTCACTATGCAATAAAGTGCACATGCTGAGAGATAGCAGCTGCCTTCACCATTTTCCTTTTGTCACGTTAAAATAAGTCGAAGTAGTTATTATTGAATTTATTATTCAGTTGTTAGTTCTTTCGCGTGCGCTCGAAATCTCTGTGAAATACTTTGAAAGGTGTCCTGAAAAATCTTTGTAATTTATTTGGTTCACACTTAACAGCTACGAGTCACTTAGTTGAGGACGCAAAAGATGTGCGGTGCATGCATACTTCTCTTTTTTGTTTCATTTGCTTTCTGTCTTTCACTCTCTCTGTTTATTATAATTTCTGGCTACGAAAACTCAGCCGCTTCTGCGGGGATTGAATCCGCAACTTCCGGCTAAGCCACCTTATCGCACATTAGGCTTCGTATGATGACCAACGTTTAGTAGCGTTCATAAGGCAAGAGTGGGGCGGGTATTCTGTCGCGTGTCATGCCACCGCTACCGCCGTGTTCAGGCTATACATAAGTTCCCCTTTAAGAACAAGCCAAAGTCCTGCGCGTATCACAGCAAGACATGAGATAGGAACGGTGAAGGGTTTATCGCAAGTGCTGACATGACGCGTGAAGTCAAAACAGCGAGAACGTTCCTGAACAAGGGAAAAGATAAATACTACGGAGTGTTGTTCGAAGAAGAGAAATTGCTGTAAGCTGTTTTGTCATTGAGAAAGATGTGGCAAAAGAGTGCTATATGTGTACGTAAAAATTTCGCATTTTGTGCGTGCGCTGTTGAAGTACCAAAGCATATCATATTGCAGCTTCCAGCGAACTCGAACTTCCAGATTACTGCATGCTGATACAACGCTTTCTCGCTGTATTGTAGGGCGCAATCCGAGGGGATAACAAGACTTTGTCAGAAGTAGAAACATCTGCAGAAGAAATATGCTTTTCTCATTTACAGCAGTAGCTCAACATTGTAACTCAAAGTTCAAGCAATATTTCACACACTCGGTTTGCTGAGGGCCCAAATCAAGATGACTGGAGTCACTTAAAAATATACGGTATCGGCAATTCCACGCCAAGCCCCTGGAGGCAATATCTTAAAGGCTAGTCACTCCCAAAGTATATTTCCAGTGCACGCAGTACAGGTAGTAGACACTGGTTTCGTGGTTGTTAGTTAAGATTTTATTAAATAAGACCCAAATTATTTTGTATATTTTGGTTGTTTACTCAGCTTAAGATAAGTTGAGCTGACACGGAAAACACACACGGGAGTACGTGTGTGTGGGCGACTCCACAGCGCATTGTTTGTGGTCTAATTATTCGGAATCTGGCGCACTATCAGAGCAACTTAATTCGCAGTATGCACGAAGCCCATTTTTATCGGTAGCTGCGCAAAAATCAGGAACATAGGCTGCCGGATACGACACTTACGACAGACCGGGAGCCGTTGCAGTAGACGCACATGGACTTCATTCATCTTGAGCAACCGTCAAAGAGACAACCAAAAATTCTTAAGACTGCGACGAAGATGTTTCTTCGGAAGCATTCGAATAAGTTATATACAACTTCCTACCAAACTCATGGAAAAGACCGCATTACAATCTATACTCTATACTAATATCTGCGTGCAGTAACATGTATTCTGAGCTTGTTTCCTGTTTTCTTTAAGACTAAGAATGGAATGTTTTGTAAAGGTCATAGCGCTGATGGCCATGCCTCAATTTTGCGACCGCCACCAAGGTCATAAGGTAGTAGTGCCAGGTAGTATCAGCTGGCAAAATTTTATCTATTTCTCATTGCTGGACAATAATTTCCCTTGCATATGCCTTTGTGGTGGGCCACTGCTTCTATAGCGTATGTAGCGGCCGTATTATTGACTAATAAATAAATAAATAAATAAATAAATAAATAAATAAATAAATAAATAAATAAATAAATAAATAAATAAATAAATAAATAAATAAATCAGTAATTGAAATATTACATGAGCCCCACCAAAACCTCTGCGTCGTTGGCACCGCTCAAGATATTTTCTCTGAACGATGCACAATTGTGCCCAAATGAGCCTCTGATGAAATCTGAATTTTAGTGTCCTTAGGAATACCCAGCTATATGGGCGTTTATTGCGTACATCTGACTCACCAGTATTTTACTGTGGAGCACACGAAAGAAAACGACTCTACACGTCCGTCTAGAGCCGGAGACTAAACCCAACTAACTTTTCCTGCGCCCCTCGCGCCAGCCTTGCTGCCGCGGCGCTCCAGGTCACTCCCCGACCTCTTCTTTTTTTTTTAATAAATGTAATTTAAGGAGAGGTTGGTGCCCATGTGCGGCGCCGGCTACTCCTCTCCGACCTCTTCTTCCTTCACCGTACAATCCCGTCGATGTCGGTGCTGTCCTCTGTCAGTCATGATCTTGGTAGGCACTCATGATCCGAAGCGGGCAACCAATGTCGTGACAAATGCTGCCGCGACCATTGTAGCAGAGCTGTGTGGAAGCGGAGTCGTTTCTGGCTATCGAGTTGACAGCTGTTGACAGCTGTGAGCAGGTAGCAAAATCTATCACACGGTGGTAGTGGTCCGACGATGTCAGTGTAAACAATGTCGAAACGTTGGTCAGGCTGGAGAAACTGGCGTGTTGGGGGAACATGGTACCTGTGGTCTTTGGCCCATTGACAGGGTGTACAGGCACGTACCCAGTCGCGTACATCTGCGTTCATCGGGGACCATACGTAGCGCGATGAAACAACGTGTTGGGAGGCACGAACGCCGTGGCGAGCGAGCTCGTGCAGCGTGTCGAAAAGCTGCTTGCGTAACGTGCTAAGGACAAAGGGTCTGAGTGTGCCTGTAGAAGTACCACGGACTAGCTTGTCGCCATCAAGCAGGATATCGTCCAATCGCAGTGCTGTTTCAGATGAGCGCAGTTGTATGAGCTCGGGATCATTAGCTTGGTGTGCTGCGAGTGTCTGCGCATCGAGTGGCGTAGGAGTTAAAGGTGATGTCACGACTTCCACCCCGCTCAGAGAGTCAGCAAGTATGTTCTGGTAGCCGCTGACGCGTCGGATGTCGGTGGAGAATTCCGATATAAACAAAAGATGGCGCATTTCTAGCGGCATGTGCATCGACAACTCTCTGCAAAGTGCATAGGTTAACGGCATATGGTCCGTGAAAATTGTAAATGGTTGACCTTCGTGGATATGGCGAAAGTGTCGGATGGCGAGGTAAATTCCAAGAAACTATCGACCGAAGGTGCTCTAAAGAACTTGTGTTGGGCTGATTCTCTTGATGAAAAAGGCTAAGGGTTGCCATGAGTTGTGAACACGCTGCTGGAGAACCGCTCCCATGGGCTGTGCTAGACGCGTCACTCATGAGGGCTACACGTGCCGTGGAGTTGGGATGGGCAAGAGAGGCAGCGTTGGCGAGCGGCCCTTGATCTTCATAAAGGCGTCTTCAGCAGTGGCAGCTAGCGGGAGCAAGGACGTCTGTTTCTTGCTGGTAAGCAGACGCTCCAAGGGCGCCACTACATCTACAAAGTTCTTGAAAATCGGTGGCAAAATTTAAGCAGGCCGAGGAATTGCCGCAGCTTCGTGATCGTTTTGGGCCTAGGGAAGCTTTGGACTGCTTCGATTTCTGATGAAAGTGGGCGGATGCCACTGGTGTCTAGGTGATGTCCCAGAAAGACCAAGTTAGAGACAGCAAACTCGCTTTTCAGAACGGTCAAGGTGCATCAAATAAAACAGTCGTGGTTGAAACCTGAACAATTTTAATCCGTGGTTTAAACCTGAACAATTTCACTATGACTTCACGCCTGATGATAAAGCGGTTTGAGGCTGCAGGAAATTTCCTGGGGATTTCATGATTAGCGAATCATCACTACAGTCTCAAGGTAATCGCGTAGGCCGGAAGAAAAAAATCGTGTATACAGAAGTCAGTGTATTAATACAGATTTTTTTCAATAATTAGGTCATGATTTTGTCACATATATTTCCCAAATGGAAAACATCCACGAAAACACGTCGCTTCTTCAGAAGGCTATTACTAAGAAAATATTAGGTTGCTGTTGAGACCTCTTGAAACTTTGTTAATTTCATAGCACCCATTACACACCTTAAACTAAGGTTTGGTTTTATTTTGGTTGATTTTAGGCTGGTTCATTCTAGACCACAATGCAATCCTTGAAAGTATATCATTTGCTTTACTTATAATATCATCTAAGTTAACGCCATCAAAAATTATTGTTGAATCATCTGCATATATGACGTATTGAACGGTCGTGTCTAGTTGAGCAATATCATTAATGTAAACATTGGGCAACAGTGGACCAGGTATACTGCCTTGCGGTACGCCACGAGTGAGGGGCAAAAATGACGACCTATTTTTATCAATGTAAGCACTTGCATCTCAGATATCATTGAATTAAAGATTACCAACACTGCGAATGCCATTTGATTCTAATTTCTCTAGCAATATATTATGATGAAGCGAGTCAAACGCCTTAGTGAAATATAGAAAGATACCGAGTGTGAATTTATTTTGTTCATGGTTATGAAGTACAGCTTATTTTAACGTCATCAGTGCAGTTTCAGTGGACTTGTCGCATCTAAAGCCAAACTGCGCATCTGTTAACATGTTATGCTCATTAAAGAATTTCGTTATGCGAACATGAATAACCGTAACCGCTTACGGTTACGAGCCTTGCGCGTCAAGCGACGAAGAAGAACAGACGGCCCTGGACGTGCCGGTCAGGCAGCCCGGGCCAGCAACATGCTAAGCTTTTTCTCTTAACAAAACGTGCAGCGGCAGCAGCTCGTAAAGTGATGTTACGTAGGATATAAAATGCCTCGTTTCGTGAGCTACGTTGAGGCAGAAACAGCTATTACGGCTGAATCGTAGGTAGCATCGTAAGTCGTAGCTTTGCGTTTAACTACGCGGTCGGCTTTGACCGCTGCGCAGTTCGTTCTTGCGCGACGAGGCAGGGCATGTGTGGAATTTTGCTGCCCTTTCATAGCCTCGCATTTATGACTCTTGTCACATCCACGCAATTCAAAGCCATTTACTAGCTGAATCTGTGATTGGTAATCTTGTGGAATTTATTATTATTATTATTATTATTATTATTATTATTATTATTATTATTATATTATTATTATTATTATTATTATTATTATTATTATTGTATAGGCGAGCGCGCTAGCGACCCGCCGATCAGATCACTTAGCTACCTCGAATCTGTAGCCATAGGGCGGCAAGCTGCAGCATTACTGCCTATACCACCTTGGACAACGCACCTTGAATGAGTAAGCAAAATACAAAATCAGCACTTCAGCTTCAATGCCATGCGACGACCGCGCGAAGATACAAGTCAGACGCGCCACCTGTTTGGAGCGCCGACGGGGACAATGTGTCAGACGGACCACGCGCAAAAAACGCCGACAGGGATAAACAAGCGGACCGCCACCACCGGGAAGACTGCGACGACTCTACCGACCTTGGCCAAGCGGGCGTGCGCACTGGCGCGTGTGGTGACCGGAGATTTCAGCTTCTGCAGGCGGCCGCTTGGAGGCAAGGCGCAAGTGAAAATCGCAACAAAAAATACGTCTCTCGTTTTTTTAAAGCAGCTTGTTGTATTCGTCATTCCCAGCAGTTGAACTTTTGTTCTGACGCAAAAAAAAAAAAGCACCGCCAGCTTTTGTGTTCGTATCGATTCAATGTAGCCTCGTAGTGGGCCATGTTCTCGCAGTTCCAAGTTGCTCGTATGTGCAGATCGCAAAGTAGGTGTTTCA
>JABSTT010004083.1:0-24094 GCA_013339685.2 Hyalomma asiaticum | reverse complement strand
GAAGCTTTTGCCGTCCTCTGTGCCTCGCCCTCCTCAGCGGTGCCTGCGAAGTCAACATTCATAGCCGGCACCGCGAGCACAACTTACGCCGTGGAGGCGGAGGAGGCGGCCATTGCCTTGGCTGCCATCTCTATAGAAGCTAGTGTAGTACATTATGCGCTTTTGTTGAAATGAGCCATGTGAGACAGCTGTTGTAGCAGCTCAGAACTTGGCTAGAGAAAATGGACTTCGCTTTGATGGACTGCGCAAAGTACAAACGTACAAATGCTATTAACCGAAGCAATTTTTCTTGATATAACGCCCTAGAAGCGGAAACCCCGAATATATCGTTTTGTGACAGGATGACCTTTATAGTCCATTAATCACTACAGGTGGACATAAGACGTGGGCTTATGGTAAAAAAAACGCCTGGGAATATGTGCAAGGGCAAATAAAGATTCTCCTCTTTTTAAGGACCTCTTTGTCCACCATTTGGCTAAACGGTGTCCCTTAGAACGCTCCCTGCAAGGTACGAAGGGAAGGGGTCAGGGGCTCGTTCTCTATTTGTTAGAAACAACTTAATGAGCAAACAGACAATGAACCTAGGAAGCATAGGGGAGTTACTTTGTGTATTGTATCGTGGAGAAAGTAGCAAGGAATTAAAGTGGACGAAAAGTTCAGAGCATCGGACGCGACATCCGAAGGTCGTGGGTTCGGGTCCCACCGAAGGCAGGTTTGTCTTTTCGTCCACTTTAATTCCTTTCTACTTTCTCCACGATTACAATACCACAAGTAATTCCCCATGCTTCCTAGGCTTCATTGTCTGTTTGGCTCATTAAGTTGTCCCTGAAAGGTAGGTTTTTTTTACAGAAACACGTAATGCACGAAAGCGGGTAAATAGCAGATTCATTGCCATGGATTTCGTTATACAGGAAAACATTGCCCAAGGTTCGCGACCGCCCCCGCAAGGTTCCGCTGACGCCATGGAAGCTGGACTAATGTGTGGTAATTTGGTGACAGTCCTTTGTGATGCTTATGTGTAGACCTGCAGTTAATGGTATTTCGAATCATGACTAAGATTAAGCTGAGATCGCTTCATATTGTACTTGGAATTCACATTTTGAACACAGCTTTACATGAAAATTTTATAAAGATGACCCAGAATTTCATGTTTCATAATTTTTAAAGTTCATTTGTCAGTTCAATTCTTCAAAGCGCAGGTGTAAGTTTGAGTCTACAAAGTCCACTGGTAGCTGAATAGTCAAAACCAACTTTTCTGCTAGAATGGGCTGCCATTATTTTTTATCACATTGTGATCCTTTGTTAAGAAAAGGGCCAATCAAGAAAGTGCTGCACAAATTCCTGTGTTGGTTCCCAGTGGGAAGCCTCGCATTTTTAGGGGCGAAGCTCCTTAGGGTGCGGTTCTGTCCCTCCTCTGTATGTATGTATGTAGCCACCTCTATTTATGAATAGCTCAATAGATGGCGTTGTGGGTCCAGGCTGGCTACCTGGACAAATGCATCATCATCATCATCATCATTACCAGCTACCTCTTTTCCTGAAGCCATGCTACAGTGCCTAGAAAATATACTTACTAGTGTGCCGACCGCGGGCGGCCGATGGCCGGAGAATTTGCCTTCCACCGGCGGCCACCAGACGCGATAGCCGTAGGACCGTGCTATACCGAGCGGCGTCCTCCCGCCAACGCGCGCCTACAAAAGACGCCCCCCGTTTCGCGCTGCGGAACGCTGTTTGCGGTGCAAACCTTAATTGAAAGACTGTGATTTCGTCGCACTTCTAACGTACGTACGCACAGTTATCATTGATACGCTACCACTATACGAGTGTTTCTTCGAAAAATACAATAAATAAATACGTCCGCGCGGTCGAAATTTGGGCTTGTTGGCACGTACTGACGATGCAGAAAATAGACTGAATGATACAGCGCTATATTTCAGTCGTGAAATGAATTGGTTGTTTCCGAGATAGAAGTGTAACTTGTTTAAAGTAAACAATCATATGGGGATCTCCACATATCTAAATTCACACCATTTGTTGTAAATCACCATAAATTTAGTAATGGTCTGTTTAATCACATAACAAACTGAGGGTGATTAAACGGGAAAACTTTTCATGGGTGACACAAGGTGTCAGTAGATTACGGACTACGTTAGAGTGGCGATTTTTTTTCTGAAGTATGTACAGACTCGTTTAATTGCTGCAACAGACACTGCAAACTATTGGATTATGTACGCTGTGTATTTGTAATTGATGGTGTGCGCATCAAACGTCGCGTCACCTACCGATTTCATTCCGATGGGGAATAAGCTAGGCACGCGCTCGGTGGCTGTAATAAAGAACCTAGAATGTATGCCTACAAGTTATTATAGGCACTGTAGAGATCATTCGGCCTTTGCGAATAGTATTTATTTACAATAATTACACATATAACGTGAGACTACTCTATAAGATGTTTCCGATATCCATTACAACGGACTGTGTACTATGACACCCTTGACAGAAAAATGGGCAGCGACCCCCCCCCCCCCCCACCCCCCGGCTCCGCCTTTATTCTAATTTCGGTTTCCTTTCTTTCCGCGATTTCGCTTTTTTTTTCATTGCGCTTAGTATATTATATGTTAAAATGATCATTTAAGGTATTCATTACAACATACTGTCTCGTTTTCCTTTTTCATATTTGTCATGATATTAATATGGTCAAAATTTGCTGCTGCTTTTTTCGTTTCGTTTTTTTTTGTCAAAACTGTTTCTGTAAATGCGCCCAAGTTGCGTGCCGAATGTCTATGTCTGAGTGTATCTCGGAGCAAAAGCCTCCGTCAGGCTCTGTAGCCTTTTGCTTTGTGTTTTACTGTTTACATGTGCAGAAAAAAAAACAAATCTCAACTTTTCATTCCTTTATTTGCTTATGCGAGAGTACCGTTAGTAAATTTTCAGACTAACCTGATAGCATCTCCCCTACAGGGCATACAGAAATGATGCTAATGAATGTGGTAGATGCCCTGAAGAAGACTTGTAAAATTTTGGCTCCACAACGTCTACTATTCTAACTACTTTCATTATTTCCCACTATCGAGTGTTTTGCAATCTACGCACATTTATACAATTGATGGCCATTCTAGAACTGGAGTTCCGCGAGCGTTATGATTTCGCATATCTAGGAAGATGGGTTTGAAAGGTCCCCCTGCCATGCATTTGGAGCTGTGCACAGCTAAACGTGATGCACCATTCGCGCGCTAAATGCGGGTACCAGTTCCATGGCTGATGTTAATTACATTGCGGACAATTTAAGAGGTGCGACAAAAATAATTCTTATTGCCGCATTTACACGTGCATCTTAATTGTAATGCAACAAAATAATGCGCACCAAGGTCATTGCTCTGTTCACATCGTGCTGAAGTAATGAAACAAGAGTCTCTATTTCTATAATTTATTTTTCAGTTGACCACACACCTGTGCGCTAAAGAAGATCGAATGTTGATATGCTTGAACAATAATTGTTGTGCAGCTGAACACTTTATCACAGTAATTCAAGGATTGTGAAGCAAATCATCCGTATACGTACTCAGAAAACTAGAATAGCAGCAAGCGCACAAACAACACATAATATACAACGATCATGCAGAAATAAACATCTGTTCTTCTGCTCTAAACACAGCTACCTGCAGCGGCGTTGTTTCAGCAGTTTTGCTCGCTCTCTGTGCCCATCTCTTTCTTTGTTCAGTCCTTTGAGCAGAAACCTGAATCGCAACAGTACATAGAATTTCACTAAGGCTACAACAGTTCCCTTTTCGTGTAAAACGCACCCAAGCTTCGGAAACGTCACTGAATGTAGAACATTCACAACGTCAGGTAGGCTACGTGCGTGCAACTCATTTTGCTGAAATATGATTTGAATGTTTCTTCAATTTGTCGAATTGCCTCTGACAAGGCAGGGCTAGGGTACACAAGTCCACCGTTATCAAATTTGGTAGTGATGTAGGCATTCGCGTTAGAGCAAGCCTTATCTCGATTAACACAAAGATGAGTCGCGCAATCAGGACACGCAGTCTTTGCTATTAGTTTGCGGGCGACATAGCCTGAAACATAGTAAAGTAGCGCGCTGTTGCTCCTTTTTTCATTGTAGCCCTCATGGTCACCATCAGAGGCAGCCTGGATAGCTTCTTCTATATAGTCCACTTTTCCCTGCTCAAACAGGCCATCCAGTGCATCGAAGAGGGAACTGCTTGACGCGTCCGAAGCATCTGTAGGGCTTAAAAGTGCCTTCACAACGTCCTGACTGCAGTTTCCTCCTTTCGGGGACTTGGCGAGATTAAAGAACGCCATCAAATTTACTGTAATTAAAAATTGGGAAACTGTCGGGTGGTCGTTACAGCCTGATGATTGTGTTATGATTCCGAAAAGATTTTCCAATTTATCCTGGCTTAATCTAGAAGTTAGAAGGTACTTGAAACCGCACTCCGAGTGTAGGTAAGAGAGGGGATCAAGAGTGCTTCGAATGGTTACCCTTAAGCCGGTAGCCGTGCTGTCAAGAAACCACCTCCAGACGGTTTAGCACTTTCTTCCCACCTGTCGATGTATTCGAGAAAGCTCTCAAGAAAACGCGTGTCAGGGCTGTCAGCCTTTAGTGCTTTGCAGCTGATTCTGGCTGTCATAACTCGTATAAGACGATTAATTAATTTTATGAAGTTCTCTGTTGGTTGCACTGCTTTGTACGTGGACGCTATGTGCTGTCGGTGTAGAAATATCCCTTTTAGAACCTCATCACCGAACAACTGAAACGCTATGTCAACCTTCATTTTTTCAAACTGATTTGGCTTGAGATGGGCATCAGTGATTCGTGGCATTACCTTGAGCGTTATGTTATCGCGGTCTGCATCAAAAGCAGCTTGAATTATCCCAGAGTGAACATAACCTGATGGCGTGAGGTATCCTTTAGAGATAAAAATATTTCCCAGATTTTTGACTAGATGCGGGAAGTCTGATAGAAAGTAAAGTTTCCGCTTGTCGTCCACCGGGTGGGTTGCACTGTTTTCCACGTGGCCTGCAGACCCTAAAGAAAAGACATGTTACAAGTGAGTTCACTTACGTAATTAGTCATGCAACACCACGGAACTGATGATTATTGAACTCACCTGAAACTCTCAGAACATGCTGACGCATGCATGGCATCAAATACTGAACTGCGATGTTTCACATGAAAATATCGATATCTACGTTTCCGAATGATTTCCGTGGCTACCATGAACCAAGTTTGACGAAGTGTACCCATTATTTGACGCAACAATGTCTTCTAATTAAACTCAACCTTGCAACATAAAAAAAGAAATGTTATTTCACATTGGTTGCATGAAATGAATCAGCGCCTTGTTCTTTATTACGCTTTCGGCTATATAGCTAGCTGTGTCAGTTTCAGGAAGACCAAATTGCTTTGCGGATTCGTATTGGCTGTGATCTCATATAGGTAATTACCAAGAAATTAAGCCATTCTGCAAATACTGAAGACTACATTAAAACCAATGTAGAACATATGATATCAATGTGAACCAGAAAACTAAGGAAAAGTGTTAAAAAAAGAAAAACATAAACGTCCTACGATTGTTAAAATAAGCAAATTGGCCATTTTTAAAGGAGTACTGCCACGAAAATTTTTAGTTGAAGTTTTTTTGCATGAAATGAAAGGCCAAGCCCTCCAGAGCCCAGAAAATGTACTGGTAAGCGTGAGCGCGCCGTGAAAATTCATTTACAGCATGCCTTTAAAAGCCGCTTTCGGTTCCTACTGTAGCCTGACGTCACGACACAGTATGTGCATAGTAATGAGCCCTCGTGACGTGTTCCCGCAAAAAATCGTGACGTTTTCGCCTAGTGGTCTCTCGCGCACAGCGTCTGCAGCAAGTGCGGAGTCAACAATGTACAAAATTTTTTATAGTGACCCCGCGACGACAGCAAATACTTCGGCACAGTGCAAGATGCAACGTACGGCACGCACGGTAGGTGTCGGCGTGGCTCCGGAGCCTGCGATAAGCTAAGGTGGCCTCCGAGACCTCCGCGGCATTTCAGTGGCAAAATGTCGGCACCATAGAGAGCTTGACTTCCGATTATACGCTGGCACACACGACGATAGAGGGTAATTCGACTTCGCTCGCTCGCTTCACGGGCACTGTCAACTACGGCGACTGAACGGCGAGAGCATACGACCGAGAGTGACGCACGAGCGGCCATTTTGCATGTTTTTGTACCTGATGCCATCACAATTTGCCATACTGCTGCGTGAAGTCACCAAAATTTGTACTGTAGCCTGACGTCACACTAGTGTCGATGTCAGTAGGCACGCCATGTAAATATTGGCTTTGACGTCCAATTAAAATATCTTATCAGCATTTCCTGAGCTTAACATTTGCTCAGAGCTGTCTACGCATATAGGAGAGTTGTATAGTAGAGTAAACTCAGCTTCAAAATTTGGTGTCAGTACTCCTTTAAAAAATTAGATACTGTTAGCGAAATCTGCAAAGACTTTACAGCCATAGTTCCGTCCGACACTCATTCTAATCTATACGTACGGGCAGCGTGGATACAAATTCAATCGCACATTAAAGAATTCTTGGCGGCCAAAATTAATCTGTAGGTCCCTTCTGCGGCAAACGTTTTAAAACGGTTATTGTGCCGTTTTTGAACGTAAAATACGTACGTACAATTATATTGCACAAGATCTCGCGTCATTGTTGCTCATTTCACGTGAAACTTAAGTTGAAGCAAACGTCAGTACCTTGTATTCCGAACAGTCGCCACATGCTCCTATTCCAACTTGCAGCGTCACAAGTTACCGCGTCAACGTATGAACCGGCTTGCTCAGAAAGAACTATGCTTTCCACAATGATTTTGGCTAATGTAGCAGCCTTGACATTGCTCCTGGATGCAACTACACCTAGTATTTGGGTCCAGTTGCCTAGTAAAAAAAAAGACAAGGTGAGAGTCATTAGTGAGGTTTAGTATATCGGAAAGCAGAAAACGTAAAGATTTAGCGTTAAGGTTAACGTTACGGTAAAGCTGGGTGCACTTAGCGGCACAAACTAGACTTTTAGTATAGCGGAAGAGAGCGAAACGCTAAAGCTAACGCGAAGGCATGTACGGCGACAACTACACCTTAAAATAACTCTTATTAAATCCCTAAGTGCGCCACAAAATCATTGAGCCAGTATCGTGTAAGTGTGTTGTTAGTGCTGTGTCGGCAGACCCGAAAAACATCGCTTCGTTTCAAAATGCCGCCATCGAGTCTCCTTTCTGACCCGTACTGCCTGTCATTTCGAAGTTGCGATGACATAGGAGCGCTTAATTTATACTTTGGAAACCAGAGAAGCTACGCAGGCAGCCCATGTCGTCGAGGCTATGCCGCATACGAGAAATTTCGCCGAAATTCCCGCTTTGAGAAGGCGGATTTTCCACTTGTCATCCACTGCCCCGGAGCTTCTGCAACATTTCTCCAGTGCCCAGGGGGTGCGCATCCGTGCATGTGCCTGCGAAGGCTGGCTCATCCAAGTCGCCTTTGTGACTGAAGGAATACTTCGCCAAACAATACTGTCATTTCAAGCATTATACATACAGTAATGCACCACACTACTCGTCTCAGCTTGAAACAGCCGATGTACAAAAAGAAAAAAAAGCCCCGGTGGCAGTGCCGCCATCTCGACGAGACTACCGTAAACGTGAGCAAAGTGACATGGCCTCTGAGATTTCGAGCGCCGGCACGCGCAGTATCGAAGGCCGTGAAAGCGAGTGCACTCACATTTTAAGCCTTGTGTGCCGCTTACTGAGAGCGTATCTTGAAAACGGCGACACATTGTCACCAATACACGGCTGGCGAAGCTTAATTAGCCAAACCTAAGGCAAATAAGAACATGAGCGGGTAATGAACGAGCTTAACAATGCAGGCCGATGTCCCGACAGATCTGAAGCGAGTGGTCTCACTTCGACTGACGCCGCCATCTTGGCAGCCGTACGGGTCCCTTTGCGAGCGTTAGCGTTGAACGATATCTTCCGAAAATAGCGTAGGCACGTAAGGGTATCGTATACGTTAACGTTCTGCGCATGCGCGGTGTGTTCCACGGTAACGTTAACCTTACGCTAAATCTGCGTTTGCTGCTTTCCGATATACTAAAACTCCCTGTTAGTATTTTTCTTTTGTCAATCTGACATTTGACGGTGTATTATATACTTATAGGAAGCTAACTTACCTGTGAACGGCTGAAACATAACCACCATTCTGTGGTCAGCCAGTACGCCTTTTTGGTCTGCAGATGTGTGGTCGCCGAGGTCAAAGAAGCCTTCAATGTCGCCTAGCGATAACAAGAAAAAAGACGGAGCTCCCCTGTAGAGCTACACAAGTACCACCTAATCTAATAATTATTTTTAATTCAGGATATAAACTCACCAGACGACTTCACGTTGAGATGTTCTGATAACTTGATCTCGTCAAGGACGATCCCTCCGCGGCAGCTGAAAGTGTCCATGTCTTTCGTTTTTTCACTTAATGCTGAAAAAATTTTGGGGTTCATGCCAAAGCCACCTTTAAATCGGCGTAGGTATCTTTGTAGGCAAGTGCGTCCTGGTAGAGCCATTATGTCTTCTCGTCGAAGCTGCTCGTAAAGCCTGGGGCTTCGCATCCGCATCAGCAGGCATTCAACAATCCACTCATCTTCGTAAGTCATTCCTTTAGTTGATTTCCTTCTTGCAGCCGCGAAACAGTTCATCACAGCAAGCTGTTGCTTTTTGGGAAGGCACTTTACTTTTGACCAAAATTCCTCTTCGCTTTTTGCTTGGTTTTGCTCTTTCATTTGATCAATTTGCACCTGTCCATTATACAGACGTTTCCTGGTTCTGGCCAAAGTGCGCGAAATGTTCAGCTTTCTTTTGTCGTCGCATGAAGCCTTTCTTTTCATCGACCTGCGTACATTGTTTTGCGTAAGCCTGCGCTGGTACTTGCATTGCGCACATGATTCTCGATTGGACGGCGTCGTGATCTTGCATTTTCAGAGAAATACATGTCTTTACAGGCAGTGTACTTCGTTGACGTAGGCTTAATGCCACAGCCGGCACACAAGAAAGTTGCGTCCACCTCCTTGAGCAAAGCTTCTGCCTCGTACTGGTTTCCGACAGTTCTCTGATATATCTCTCTGCCTCTTAAGTATATAGTTGCTGTGATAGACCCATCGCAAGCCAAAGCATTCCAAAGACCACCATTCTTTCAGTAAAAATGCCGAAAAAGTTATTTGCTTCTGCTTTGCACAGAGCAAACGCTATGCTTTCACTTTGTGCAGTGGGTACCTTCATACATGTCACAGGCAGAAGAATGTCCTCAAACGGGTGGCAGGCTTTGTTGCTAGATGCCTGGATTTCATTCTGGAAGCAGCAGCGGTCGCTAATTTCCTCACAGTTTCTACTTGCTTCTGTAGATGAGTCGTTGCATGGTGGGCAATCGGGAAAAGTGGTGTTTTCAGTGCACGTTCCGTCAGATTTCGGGTCATGCTTTCGACGCTTATCCGTAGGTTCTTCCTCACTCCGGGCTCGATCTTTCCTTTTTGGTGCTCTTCGGGGCGCCTCATGTGAAGGATGATCGTCGAAAATAGTGGGCACGGCACCAGATGTGAGGCACGGTTTTTCACGGGGGGTTTCATTGATGACACCGTCGACTGTAAGTTTGAAGGAGCGTTCAATGCAGCTATTCTCGAAGTGTTTTTCACAAACGAGTTAGTCTTCGATCCTTGCTCTTTATATTCTTCTTCCACTCCGCTAAACGTCCTGGGTCAGCAGGTGCGCTCAATAATAACACCCGCTCGTTGTTTGAGCGGTATCCACTCGTACAATAAGGAACAAAGCAGGTGCTGTCTTTACGTTTCCTTTTCTGCGACGACATCGCGGTTAGCACGGTCCCTAAGAGTGTCGCCGTCTAGTGGTCTTCGGCGGCAGGCATCACCGGCGGTGCCAGCGTCTCCCATTGGACACGCTCGGCGGTCGGCACACTAGCCATGCACTACGCCACGAAGCGCACATGGAAACATGCACCACGATGACACTAAATGCCCAAAATTAACGAGACTGCCCGTTTCTAACGGCGACGACGACGACGACGACGACGACGATGATGATGATGATGATGATGATGATGCCTTTGTGCTAGCGCGTTACGGCGCGTGTAAGAAGCTGGTGTAAGACGCTGTGTCCTCTCCGCCTTATACTCTTTCAGCAGTCATGTGATGGCATCGGCAAACGCGGTGCGCGTTCCGGCCAGAGTTCTTCAATCCGACCTGTGTAAGGGGCTGCGTAAGACGCTGTGGCCTCTCCCCCTTACCAGAGTGTACTGCACGTTTCTAACGCGTTTATGCTAGCGTCCCCTTAAACGTGAGATCCCTGCGTTCGAATACAGTGTTTCTCACGTCTTTACATGATGATCGACTGGGCGAATTACACGGAAGATTCACGATTTACCGATGATTCACTCCGGAGCTTCGCCCACTCATCATCATTCACCCCGCGGATATGCTGTGATTTTTTTTTCATATACCCGAGTGGAGAGTCGTGGAATGTTACATTGGTTTTAGATTATGTATTTATGTGCAAGAAAGATTTGTCCTGTCGCTTTATTAGCAAGTGCCAGAATGAATCGCTGTTTCTAACCAGACAAAGTCTTCTATGTGGTTGAAGCCTGAACTGAAAGACGTTTTAAAAAGTCCTCCATGCCACATTATTGCATCAGATGTCTAAAACATACATTTAAAATACAGTGATCTTTTTTGCTTGTGTCTCAATGTTCTCTCACCCTGTTTCTGCTTTGAAGTAGCAGTATAATGTTGTTACTTCGTAAGCAGCCAGTTTTACAAGACCTCTTTGGCGAAACATTGTTTCGGAGTGCTACAGGGATCGCCTGGAATGCCGAGGCGTACCAGCTGGTGTGATACCTTTTGGCAGTAAAACATATGAATCACTACATTGTGGAGAAGCTTGGAGATATTGAAAAATTGGCCAAGTGGTAAGGTGATCTTGCGCCTGTCTTTGACTTCGGAAGGCTTCATTTTTAAGATAAGGAATTGAACCATATGCATTTACTTGTTGCATGCAATAGGAGGAAAAGAAAAGGTATCAGCATTGTGTTGGTATTTTGTGCAAACGCTGTAAAGAATGCATAGCACAGCTTTTAGGTTAGCAACAATCCTATGCAGTATGTGGTTGACTAAATCTACAAGTTCAAAACATTTGCGGGGCAGAGGACGCCAGGGCCCCACTCAAGTTTAAAGCTGGGAGACCTCTGTAGTTTAGAAACACTAGTATTGTTCTTTGTATTTCCTGTATTTCATAAGTTTTCTTGCTCACATTGTTTTCTTCTTGTATGTGCATTCTTTTAAGCCTACAGCAACATTGCATACAGACATGTGCTCACCGAGTCTGTGTGCTGTTTCCAGTATGCCATTTACTTGCATTTAAACATAGTGTGATGTAAGCCAGCCATTTGCAGGCTTACCGTTTTTAAATGCGAAGCATTTCTTAGCGAACTTCGGCGACCTTGCGCGTATCTATCTATCTATCTATCTATCTATCTATCTATCTATCTATCTATCTATCTATCTATCTATCTATCTATCTATCTATCTATCTATCTATCTATCTATCTATCTAGCCACATACGACTGTGTGTTCTCCTGGCCATTTTGTTAATGGGATGTATACGAAAATTGGGATGCCACAACATGACTGCATGACGAAGATAAATGCCAGGTCCTAACATCAAAATAATGACATGCATGTCATGAGCGGCATGATTTACATGCCACGCCCTTGGTGCTCTCCTGGCCGTTCCTTTAATGACATGTATACGAAAATTGGTATGGCATAACATGACTGCATGACGAACATAAATGACAGGGTCATAACATGAAAATAATGACATGCATGTCATGAGCGGCATGATTTACATGCCACGCCTTTGGTGCTCTCCTGGCCGTTTCGTTAATGGCATGTATACGAAAATTGGTATGCCACATGACTGCATGACGAATATAAATGAGAGGTCATAACATGAAAACAATGACATGCATGTCATGAGCGGCATGATTTTCATGCCACGCCCTTGGTGCTGTCCTGGGCACTTCGTTAATGGGATGTATACTAAAATTACAACATGACTAAATGAAGAACCTAAATGACAGGTCATAACATGAAAATCATGACATGCGTGTATGAACGGCATGGTTTACATGCCACCGTCATGGTGCTCTTGCAGCCGTTTCGTGAACTTCATATGTACCGTAAGCGGTAAAGCGAGAGAACAGTGGAGATCCATTTTACGTTCTTGATGCGGGCTTCGCATTTCCTCGATTCCCACTGCACGTGGGATCTGCCATTTTTTTTCTTTTACATCTGTAATGACCCGATAATCAGCGCCTCTGGATCAACCAACAGACTTCAGCTAGGCCCTTTTGCTCACCTGCTAGTAACGGTTGGCTCAGACTCTAAAATTTACTAGCGGGCTGAATTACCTTCAACCATTTTCCCCCAGTTAGCCTCAATTGGCTTACTAGGTAGAATGGACTCGCGACTGCTTGAAAACCAATTACTGTCAACGGGTCAAACGTCTGGAATAAGTGGAGTACCAGTTACCTTCAAAAGGATGACCATGTGAAACAAACTGGGTCACCAGCCAGTTTCAATTGGTCTTCCAGCTGGTTCAATACCAGTTAGGATTAATGGACCAAGCAACCCGAATCCCTTGATTACCAGTTAGCTTCAATGGGTCGGCCAACTGGCACTAGCTGGACAACCACTTGCATACCAGTTTGTTTCAATGGGCTGGCCATTTGAAGCCAGCAGATTGACCAGTTCGTCACCATTCAGCTTTAGTTGGCATACACTATTGGAACTAACTGGCATTCGGTTCGGCACCATATATGATCAACTGGTGGCCAATTGGACGTCATGTAGGGCTACTTACATTTAACTGGTTGTCCAATTGGCTGTCCTGTTGGACCAGTTACACTTAAATGGATGACCACTTCGATGCCTTGTTGCAGCTAAAGGCTCACCCATTGATTCTGAGTGCAACACGTGCAATGGGTGGCGAAAATCCTACTGGTCCAAGACCCATTGATGGCAACTGAAAATTTCCCAGTTGGACCCATTGAATATTTTTGATTGGGCGGAAGCCACACTCCAAGGCAAGAGGTAAGGCAGTATGGACAGTAGATGGGCGGACGAGGCGGACGAAGCGTTGAACGTCGAGGTCATTGATGGCGTCTATGAAGGTTTGGGTAGTGATAAATTCGGCAGCAGAGTTTGGGTAACCAGCGAGGGCTTTCCACGAAAAACGCTCGACATGAGCTGCACGTTCTTGCAGGCTGTACGTGCCCTGCCGCACGTCCTTTAACTCTGTAAGATGAAAGTGCCGAAGATCGGAGTCACCATAGCGGGTCTCGAGTGCGGCGAAGAGGCTGGCGTAGTCCGTACAGTCGGATACTGGCAGGTGCCCCAAAAATTCAGCGGCAGGAGAACGAAGCTGTGTCAACAGGATTCGAGCGTTGTGTTCTTCGGGCCAGGCGCATAGAGCAGCAGCAGATTCAAACTGCCTACGAAAAGCAGACGACAATGTTGTCCCGTGAAAGGTAGGTGGACTCGGGAGGAATCGCTGACACTGTGTTATGGCGAAATGCGGGGAGGGAGGGAGGCCCAGCATTGCCTTGAGCGACAGTAGGAGTGTGAGTAGCGGACGCGGGTGACCTGAGGTTGAAAGCACGCTTCGTTAGGTAGGCGACGCGACTTTCTGTGGAGGACATGAGTTGGGCTAAACTATTGCAGCGAAACATCGGGGCCATTAATGTTAGAGAAATCGGAAGGCCAGGAGGACGAAGAGGCGTGGGAGCCACTCCGCACAGGCCAGCGATGAGGAGTCGACACGATGAATTGGGAGAGCACTCACGGGGGGTTTGTTTATCTAACACAATTTGAAGTTACAAAACACACTGGGCCGCGATCATAAAACAAAAAAAAATGATGTCATACCCGTCGGCCTGCCGGACTGGTCTCCGGTCGTGTGATGCGTCGTGGTCACCGAGTCTGCTCTCTCAAAAAAGGCCCGAGTCTCTGCCCAAATAGAACTTTTCAGCATCCACAGGAACGCGCACGTCTCGGAGCACCACTGTTTCCCACCAATAGGCAAACAGCTTATACGGACCAATCAGCCAAGCCGAAGGTAACCATGTTCCACGCGAGCATTCGCGGTCGCGTGAATCCGGCCTTGCTACAAAACTAACGGAAACAACGCATTCCAGAGCATGGCCGCGACGCCCACACATGTTCTCCATTTTCGGTGCCAAGTCGTTCCGGAGATCCCCTGCATTGTTCCTGCTCATTTCGGGCATGGGGCACAAAGGGACTAACTCTTCCTGCTCGTTTTGGGCATGGGGCACAAAGGGACTAACCGGATACAGCGGCCTCTCGACGGCTGGAATTCTTGTTCGAGCGTCCCTCTCCAACAGCAGTCGAAAGAGAAAAAGATAAAACATTCTGTGCGACCCTTCCTTTGCGACACCTCCCTCTTACGAAACAGAGTGGCCCACTCGTTTTATTTGCAAGTCACGAAGGGACATACGTAAAAAAATTCACAGCATATCCACGGGGTGAATGATGATGAGTGTGCGAAGCTCCGGAGTGAATCATCGGTAAACCGTTAATCTTCCGTGTAATTCGCCCAGTCGATCATCATGTAAAGACGTGAGAAACACTGTATTCGAACGCTGGGATCTCGCGTTTAAGGGGACGCTAGCACAAACGCGTTAGAAACATGCAGTACACTCTAGTAAGGGGGGAGAGGCCACAGCGTCTTACGCAGCCCCTTACACAGGCCGGAACGCGCACCGCGTTTGCCGACGCCATCACATGACTGCTGAAAGAGTATAAGGCGGAGAGGCCACAGCGTCTTACACCAGCTTCTTACACGCGCCGTAACGTGCTAGCACAAACCCATCATCATCGTTAGAAACGGACAGTCTTTCGCTCTCTCTCTCTCTCTTTCTGTCTCTCTCACACAAGACAGCAGATGGAAGAGTGAGAGAGCTCGCGCGCCGGGAGGAACGCGCCGAGGGCGAGCGCGAGCCTCCCGGCGCGCGAGCTATCGAGCGCAATACTAGAACGAGGTGGTTACGACTACAAGGGACGAACGACCCACGCCTTAAGGAGCTTCGCCCCTCAAAAACTATGGACCATCTCCCCGAAGGGAACCCTAAAGGCCCAACCGCATGCACGCGATTTTCGAGCGACAGCGACAAATGAGCTCCGTCGCACTGTCGCGTCGCGGCGGCTGCAACCACATGTTGGCGACAAAGTGCCATTGTTGCTAGATTGAAAACTATCGCGTGCACGCACGTAAATTGCAAAAAAGAATTTAAAACTAGATAAATGACCAGATGATAAATTTATTATTGCTTTTTTTGTGAGAAAAAAGACATAAAAGTGTTCGGCGACTCCCTTTTTTTCGCAATCTTTTGTTTAACCGCCACAGTAGTACCTGCAGTGACCTCGAGGGGGCCCCCGGATGCTACGCCGCTACGCTACGACCAAGGAGGTTCCATTAAACTTCCGGAGTGGAAGTCCCTGCAGCTGCCTACGGGGCCAAGTGAAGCCGGCGGCGGCCATGTTACTAGAGCAAAAAGTACGCGGGCGCGCCATAGACGGCAATGTATTAAGATAGGCGCTCGACTTGTATTGCAACCTCACGATATAACATTGAGACAGAAACGAACTTTATCCTTATGCCAATTACCAACGGTGTTTTCTAGATGAGAAAAAAATTTTCCCGCGTCCGTACTCAGGTGCAGGCGTCGAGGAAAACAAAAGAACACCGCTGGCTGAGAGGTTCTATTGCAAATCGTACTTGCCGGCTTACTCTGTCTGTTAGTAGAAACTAGGTTTTTGTGATGTGGTAATGCGATATAGCGCAAATATGCGGCACTGTGCGACTGCCAGCTGACGTGAAATGCATTCGTGCCCTTTATTTAAGCATGTATCCAACCGATTGAGTACAGCCAACGCCTCCTTTACTTACTGCGCATGCTTTCTGCATGCTCCGCGCCGCACGCTCTATTTTTTTTTTCGTATTTCACGTACATTTTTCCAAATGGTTCGTTGCTCTTAGCGTTTGCGAAGTCTTCTCAGATCCGCGTCTATCAAGACCCGTTGGGTGCGTTCGGAAAACTTTCTCATTTAGTTCTGACTGTAAAAGTATACATAGGAGATTTCTTCCACGGGACACGCGTCGAAAAGCATGCACTTGAAGACAGAGGTTGGGTTGTTCGGTATCACTAGAGCAGAGGTGATCGAGTGGCTGTTTTAAGCTTTCCATCCACCCCTCCGAACATCATATGTCAGAAGGCTACGCACAGTATTTCTTTTTCCTGCATTTCCGAAACCAGTAGAACGGAGAAACACGCCATACGTCCCTCACTGCGCTCGCTGCATTTGCGCATTCAACACGTACGCGTAACAAATCTGCGTCTATGCTCCGAAAAGGTGCCCTTCCTCTAAAGTTCGCATACAAACACTGCAGTGACTATCCAATATGTGCATCAGACGTGTATTTTAGCAGAACACGAGCCCGTAGCAAATCCTGTATGCACGCATCTGAAAACGAAGCACTAGCGAGTATTTAAAGCTTACAGTTATCTTTCATACAGGCGTAGGGAGGTAATATGTGGATGCGAACGTTTAAAATTGCCCTCTATTTAGCAAAATGCACTGAAAACGGGCAGCCGTACGTGAAGAAAGTGAGAAAAACCTACACGTGAAATATCCTTCCAGGCTTCTTCTCAACGCGATTTGTGCAGCCGAAAGTGACGCGCGAAGTCACCGTTGCCTTCTCAGATATTTAGATGCTTAGCAAAACAGAACACAGTGTTTAAACACCACGAAACAGCGTCGCGTTGTCTACGCGCTCCGCCGTCTGCGTGGTCGTCTGCTACTGTTTCCTTGAGCAAGATGGCGGCGACGGCTTCACTTTCGGCGGCACGCTTCCACTCCAGAAAAGTAATATATAACCTCCTTGGTCGTAGCGTAGCGGCGTAGCATCCGGGGGCCCCCTCGAGGTCACTGCAGGTACTACTGTCGCGGTTAAACAAAAGATTGCGAAAAAAAGGGAGTCGCCGAACACTTTTATGTCTTTTTTCTCACAAAAAAAGCAATAATAAATTTATCATCTGGTCATTTACGTGCGTGCACGCGATAGTTTTCAATCTAGCAACAATGGCACTTTGTCGCCAACATATGGTTGCAGCCGCCGCGACGCGACAGCGCGACGGAGCTCATTTGTCGCTGTCGCTTGTCGCTGTCGCTCGAAAATCGCGTGCATGCGGTTGGGCCTTCACTCTCCGCTTGAGATGTGGCTCTAAAGAAGGTAGTCTATACCTTGCAGTCCTTAAATAACGCGCGGATAACAAGCATCAAGAGCAAATTGCAACCGAAGCGAGGATCAGGCGTGCCGCCATGTTGCCGGAAATCGTCACGCTCACTTCCGGGCGACAAGCGATCTTTTCTAGTTTTCCAAAAACGCGCGACGCGACGAGCGACAGCGACGGATGGGGCTTCGCGACAGCAAATCCTGTCGCTCGTCGCTGTCGCTCGAAAATCGCGTGCATGCGGTTAGGCCCTAATGGGATGCGAAGCAGCAGCGGTGCGCACGCCGTTGACCCGGTTGAAACGGGCGTCGACGCGGGTGCTGGAAGAACGGTTTGAAGCGAAACTTGGTGTAGCGTTTACTCAAGTAAACGTTTGTTTGAAACGCAAAGACACGGGAGGCGGGACGCGTTGAAGACGCTTGTTGTTGTTGTTAGTGACTTGAGGAAAGGAAAAAGGCGCTAATTTCTGCAGCCCTTAAGGGAGCACGGCTAAGCGCCTTGGGTAGGGGTATGGGAATGAAAGAGAAGAAGAAAAGAGGAGTGAGAAGTGTTCATGACGCGGTAGCTCAAGCACGAGCACACCGCACGCACATGGCCGGCTTCGTCCTCGGGGCAACACACTGTAGTGGTGGCGTTTCCGCCGCAGGCGAGTGTCCGATCACTTGCGCTGCAACAGAGGGGTTGGCAGGGCGGCAAACATTACGCATGCCGCGCGCATCGGGTGGTCTGCTGGTACACAGTCCACCACATCCCTGATGACCCCGACGAGCACGGCGATGAGGGCATCGCGCGGGTCGATGTCGGGGACCGGTGAGGCAGCAGCAGGCGGCGTCGAAGCGTCGGCAGCAGCAGCAGCAGGTGGTGTGGCAGGGCGGGGTGCCGGCGCGGGGCGCTGGCGTCCGTGAGCCAGGGCAGGTGGTTTGGACGGGCCGGTCTTCACCGCAGCGGCGTAGGAACGCACCTCTCGGGTCTCCTCGCGCACCGCCGCTTTGACTGCCCGTCTCGAGAGCAGGGCCGGTGATGACGCAAGCACGGTCGCCACGCGCCTTTCCTCCTGCCACCGCGGGCAAGTGGCATTGTCGGCGGCGTGGCTCCCGTTGCAATTCACGCACCGGGGCTTGCAAAGGTCCGTGGCCAGGTGTTGGCGGCCACAGATGATGCATGCACCGACCCGCCGGCATGCCTCGACGACGTGGTCGAAGCGCCCTCACCGTCGGCACTGCTGTGGTCGTGGCTTGACGTGACGAACTCGAAGCCGCAGCCCGCGGATCTTGACAACTTCGGGAGGGGTAGGAGCACCGAAACGCACCTTTACGGCGCGTCCCTCCCTCGTTGCCGAGAGTATTGGAGCCGCGGAGTCCCGCCCGGCACGCAGCTGCTCGTCAGTGATGTCACCGTCCACCCCGTACAAGTACCCGAGGCTGGAGCGGCGATTGGCTGGTTCCCGGGCAGTCACGGGCACGCCGTTGAGCTCCTTGATGGTCAGGAGCTCGGCCAGGCTCTCCCCCGACGACGCATCCGCGGCCACAATGTTGCGACGGTGGTTAATGCGCACCGCCGCCACACCGGGCCACGAGGAGAGTGCCGCGGGAAGGGCCAGGCGAGGCGAGTCCGTGAAGGAACTGCCGGGAGTGGAGGGGCGGTAGAGCACAGTCCCTACCGTGCCTGTGTGGGGCTCGATGACCGCCGATTGCAGGGCCCGTGCTCGTCGGCGCGCTGCTTTGCTGACGACGAGTAGATATGCGTCGTCGGCAGGCGCAGGGGTACGGGTTAGGGGCGGACGTTCGGCCGAGGTGTTGAGGGGGCCCGTCAAAGGAGGGGCCGCTGCTGCTGTGGGCTCGGCGGCGCGTTGTTGCGCCCGCTGCTGCCTCTTGCGTTTATTTCTCCGTCGCCGAGCATTCTTGCTGCCGACGAAGGTCACGACCGTCCTTGGCGGGGCAGCCGCGGTGTCGACAGAGCCGGCGGGCGGAGAAATAGGTTGTGCCGTGCTCGTGGGGGTTGCCGGCGCTTGCGAGGGCGACGACAAAGGTGCGGAGGTATCGCACGTGGCTAGCTTCCGCGGGCCGTCGTCGTCGTCGTCGTGCTTGTCGTGCGGGCGCTCCCGGCATGCAGACACGCCCATCTCCTCGTCCGAGGGCGGGGGAAGAGGTGGCAGCGCGGAAGAGTCCGTATTGCTGGGGGCCAGGTGCAGCTGCTGTCTCGTCAGCTGCGGCTGGCGTGGTGGCGGGGTTCGCGGGCGGTCCCGCGGTATCTGCCGATTCGGAGGGTGCGGGTGTTGAGGTAAGCGCCTCCTGCGCTTTATCCCGAAGCCACCCGCCGATGGCTGTGGCGGCCTGCTGCTCCAGCGCCCGCTGGGATCTGCGGCGCATGTCCTCGGCGAGGCGGCGCTGGGCCTTTTGATAGTCTGACACGCTGACGTCCCAGGAAGACTGCGTGGTGTTCGGCGGCGTCGCATCCATGGTACAACACTCACAGAACAGGCACATTCCGTAGAAAACCGCGAACACTCACGTGTTCGTTAATCCGTGGTCACGGGAAGGGCACGACGCGCGCGGCGCCGTACTCGTGCGAGCGAGGCGGCCGCGCGACCGCTCTCGTTGGTGGCGAGCTCGCAACTGACGCGAGGGAGAAGGACGAAATCGACGGAGCGCCGAAAAACACGTCTTCCCCCTTCGGCTGCTCAGACGGCCGGCTTCCTTGGCTCGCGTCTCGTCGGTGTTACCCGCTCGCCGTCTCTATTCTCGAACGCGACCGGCGTTCTTGACTATCACCTCGTCGGTGTCGTTGGTCTTCCACTGCCGACGCTTGCGTTCGGCTGCCCTGGCTCGCGCCTGGTCAGTTTTGCAGGCGCGACGTCGCCATTCGCGAACGCGATCTGCTTCGCTAACCCTCACAACGCCGGCGACGGCCGGGTTAGGCCAAATCGCTTTGGCGCATGTTTCGGCTAAATCCCTAGATTTTCCCTTCTTTTTAAGTAGCGGCAAGTTTTGATGTGCCGCTGACGAATTTCATTGGTCAACGCTCATATCCGGTTGACGGCGGCTTCCGGTCGTCATGTTATTCCTACTCCCCGACGACGCCGTGCGCCCGTGACTGCTGCTCGCTACACCGGCAGCATCTGCATTCACTCGAAAGCAGTCGCGAGTAGTTAGTTGAGTGTTTCCGTACGCATCTGCCTTCTGCTTGTGCGAAGTGTTTCCTGCAGTCGACGACCCGTGAGCACGCTCAACAATGCCGGCGTGTAGCGCCTTGGGGTGCCCTGTCCAGTCGAGAAAAGGGTTGGCGCATTTTTCTGTGCCCCTCGGAAAGCACGACAAAACAAGGCATGGAATAGGCAGAAAGCATTTCAAGCCCACGAAGTCCAGCCAGCTGTGCAAGGTATGTTGCATTTTCCTTGTACACAGAATCGTGAAAAATGCTAGTAGATTTATTGTTATTTCTTTTTAACCTGGCGAGGCGCATGAGAGCTCCCCACGCTTTCGGCAGTTCCGAAGTCCGAGTAAACGCTTCTGTCTTGACGAGTTCATGACTCCTTAATTACGCACATCTTTCCGCCCGCTTTTTAGCACATACTGTAGCACATCCTGTAATTTACGCGAACCATAGTCTAAGCTTACAGTGCGTATTTTTCTCCGTTCACAACTCGCGCGTACTCGACTCATGCCGCGGTGCCAGCGTGTTGGTATACGAGCTCAAGTGGAGGAATAAAACGTATTGTGCCTTGATTTATGCACATACATCGGGAGGATCCTTTGTGGCCTGATTTAATACACCACTGCAGTTCTCTACATCCAAAGCGCGTGCGTCGCTTTGGACGATATTGCTCAGTCGCATAGTCTCCTTGCTTCGGGGTACTTCGCGGCTGGTTTAACAGAAAAACACACATACCCGCATTTAGTGACCTTTCGCACACTTTACCGGTTCTAAAGGATTGGATTCGGTTATTGCAAGCATTTACTAAAGAAATAAGCATGGCGTGATGTGAGCGGAATAGCGATGGTCAGTTTTCGTGTCTTATGTGGACTTAACGTCAAAGAAATTCTGTAATAATGCTGCTTGCTTTGTGGCTCTGCGGATTTCTCTTTTATAAAGAGGCGTGTCACCTAAACATTTGTAGCTGTTTATATTGTTACGAAGCGGCGCCGTGAGAACAAGTGTGGAACCATACGAAGTGAGAACGACGACGAGTGTTCTTGACGCTTGCGCGCGTGTGTGCCTTCAGCCATTTTGTCGGCTCCGCCAACACTGTAAATAATCATTTCATCACTCTTGCGTCTCCGTCACATTTGGTGGAAGGTGCTGGGTACGACACGCTTCGCAACGTAACTTCGCAGCGGTCGTCGTTTGGAGCGACCCTCTACCATGGCGGAAGAAACAGCGCCTGAGTCCGCCCCCGCGGCTTCAACGCTCGTACTTACGCATCCTCGGTATCCGGGCACGTTCAGCGGTTCTGGTGGTTCCGATGAAGTGGACGTCGAGGACTGGGTGGCAGATTACGAACGCGTGAGTACGCTCAACCGATGGGGCCCTACTCTCATGCTGGCCAATCTGATTTTTTACCTCAAAGGAACTGTGAAAGTGTGGTTTGAGAACCAGCAAGCCGAACTCGGAAGCTGGGACATCTGCAAAGAAAAGATGCTAGACTTGTTCGGGAAGCACGCCGGGCGTAGGTTAGCAGCGATGAAAGCTCTCGCGTCTCGTGCGCAAACGTCTACGTGGTCTTACATCTCGTACATAGAAGACGTGTTAGCACTGTGTCGTAAGGCCGACGCCGAAATGCCGGAGACCGATAAAGTTGGCCACATTCTAAAGGGGATTGCAGACGACGCCTTCAACCTTTTAATGTGTAAGAACTACTCGACCGTAGACGCCGTCATCAAAGAGTGTCGACGCTTTGAGCAGGCTAAAAGTCGGCGCATTAACACCGTGTTCGCCAGGCTTCCCAATACGGCTGCAACTTCCTCCTGCGAAGAATGCACTAGGACACAACCGCAAGCTTCAGTTTCATTGGACCAGGTGACTCAGAGTGTGCGCCGTGAACTCGAAGCGATGGCCCCTGCTCCAGCTTATGCCGGTTCTGGCGATTCGACGGCTATCACCACTCCGATCGTTCAAGCCATTGTCCGGCAGGAACTGGCCAACGTAGGCATCCATTCTGTGTGCGCCGTAGCTATAGTCCACAGCCGACATCGTGGCGTCAGCAGTCGTCCTATTACGGGCAGCGGTTTCCTACACAGTATCGCGACCCTGCCGTGTGGCGAACCACTGACAACCGACCAATTTGCTTCCGTTGTCATCGTACCGGCGATGTAGCCCGTTATTGCAACACCCGCTGGTCCTCGCCGCCTCGGGCTTCGTACGCTCCTTACTACCGACAGGACGACTACCGACAGGCCGGCTACCGCTCTGCCCCTCCTGCCCAGTCGTCCAATCCCGATTCATACAGAAGCCGAAATAGCCGCTCACCGTCGCCACGTGGTCACCGGTCACGCTCGCCCCCAGGCCGTCGCCAGTCGTCTCGATCGCCGCAGGGTCGCCGACCGTCGTCCCCGTTTAACCTCGCTACCGCTTATCCGGAAAACTAAACAGTGCAGCGCCGGGAGGTGACGCTGCATTCACGACTTCCTCCGCAAATCTTCTCTTCCCGCTGCCGACTAATCGAAGCTTGTTAGAAGTTGTTGTGGATGGTGTGACTGTTTCTGCCCTTACAGATACTGGAGCGCAAATTTCCGTAATGAGTGCCAACCTTCGCCGCCGCTTGCATAAAGTGCTCACGCCTGCCTCTTCCCGCACACTCCGTGTCGCTGATGGAGGTACTCCTGCCGTTCTTGGGATGTGCACCGCCCGTGTTTGTATTGCTGGTCGTCCTACTTCCGTAGAATTTGCCGTTCTAGAGCAGTGCCTCCATGATCTGATCCTCGGCTTGGATTTTCTGTCTGCTCACTCTGCGCTCATTGATTGCTCAACGGGCGCTCTTCAACTTGAGTCGCCACAGCTTTCTGACCTTCCGGCGGACCTACCTCCGCGTTTGTGCTCTCACCATCACGTCCGTTTGCCGCCTCAAGCCGTTAAATACGTCAGTTCGACTTCCTCACGCGACGTCGCCGATGGTGACTACCTCTTGTCGCCTATTGTGGACGTACTGTCGGACCGCGACGTCGCCTTTGCGCACACCATTGTTTCCGTGACTAACAATCAAGCGATTGTTCCCATACTCAACGTGAGTCTGCTGACCCAAGTTATTCCGCAAGGCATAGCGTTGGCCACCATCTCTGCGCTGGAGAATTGCGAGGTTGCGATTTTGGACGCTGACGTTATGTTACGTTCCCCGGATGACAACCCCGTCGCTCCTTCGCCAGTCGACGGCATTTCCAAGATGATCGCTCCTGATCTTACCCCAACGCAAGCTACTGATCTCCATCGCGTGCTTGTGTCCTATCGTGACATCTTTGACTTTGATGGCCGCTCCCTAGGCCAAACATCTGTTGTAGCTCACCGCATCCACACTGGTGACGCACATCCTGTACGCCGACGACCTTACCGCGTCTCTCAAGAAGAACGTCAAGTCATCCAGGGTGAAGTAGATAAAATGCTTGCTAAAGACGTCATAGAGCCTTCATCTAGTCAGTGGGTCTCCCCGGTTGTCCTTGTTAAAAAGAAGCATGGCA
>JABSTT010004082.1:0-24083 GCA_013339685.2 Hyalomma asiaticum | reverse complement strand
CGATTTATCCATGGATTGAATTGTTTATCCCTCTTTGTTTTAGTAGGTATGTAGCGAGAAATGCAATACGATACAACTTCTTTAAATTTCAGCCACAACGTTTCGATATCCACATGTGGGTGACCGGCAAGTTTCTCAAATGAACAAAATTCGTGTGATAAGTGGTCCAGAATACTAGTGTCATCCGCATTGCTGAAATCGAGATAGGACAAAACTGAATTTGAATGCCTGATACGCTCACGTATAGGGATCGAGCATAATACTATCTTATGATCAGATATGCCATCTATTAGTTCAATGGAGGCCTTGTCAGTGGGAAAGTGGTCACTAATAAAAACTAAATCAAGCACATTTGAAGAACACCCCTGTACACGAGTAGGTTCTTTAACAATTTGAGAGAGATTAAATGTCAGCATAGTGTCTATAATAATGTCGGACGTAGGTGACTGATGGTTCATAGTGAGCCAGTCGATATCAGGAAGGTTAAAATCGCCAACTAGTATAAGCCTATGTGAGAGAGCATGAAGGTACAGGTATTGATACAGTGAATGCATTGCTTCTAAGGGTGACGAGGGACTGCGATAAACACAACCAATTACCGTTGGACAGGAGGTTAAGTGTATTTTACAAAAAACTGCTTCTACTCCTTCGACATCGGGGAGGGCCGTGAACGCAATATCTTTTCGTATTAGGATGGCCACACCTCCCCCACGTGTAGATCTATCTTTACGTAAGATTACATAGTTAGGAGGCGTTATCTCGAAGTCCCTGACGTCACTTGACAGCCACGTTTCGGTGAGGGCGACAAAGTCGGGATCTGTGCTCAGTAAGAATGATTCTAGCCAGGTTGTCTTTAGAATAATGCTACGGACGTTTATGTGTGCGACAGTATTCTTCAGAACGTAATACTGTCACCAAATTGACAAATATGTGCTCGCGGATGATGTTCAGCTTACAAGCAAGAGCTTGGCCAAAGGCGCATACCCATAACAATGGCTGAAACATGAAGAGCGCGTGCGCACGCACGAACTTCGTAGTTCTCGCTCAAGCGGCCGTCGACGACAGTTGCCAACTTCTGTTGTGTCAATATGCTTTCAGCGTAATTGTTGGGTAATATAAATGTAGTGTGGCTTGTTTGTGCAGTGCAAGCGTGTGTTACCTTCTATTATAATGCGGCCCATGTGTTAAAGTGACGACTCTATTCTTAAAACATAGGTCGGCCTTAATAGCCGTATTCGTTGACACAGAGGGGGACTGATCGCATTCGATGCATTCAATTCGCATCGGGGATGTTCTGAAGGCGATACAGGACAAAATAGCCAGCTGGACTCCTGTAGTCATCTATGAGCCTGCTCGCGTGCCTGCATTTTGCTTGGTTCTCGCTTTAATGTAAACTTCGTATTCACAGAAATCTCTTATGCTATGGCACCAAAAGTCTGGAGAATCACGTTGCTGAACGTATCGTTAGCGAAGCGCCGGCTGGCCAGTGCGGAAGAACACGTATACGGTCGAAAGACTTTGCGAATGCGTTATATCATGCACGTCAGTGGGCACATGTCTTTGCTTATGACGATCTACAGAATGTATTACATTGTCGCTTTTATTTTATCATCTCGTCGGAAACATATTGATATCAAACCGTGTAGCATACGTGTAGTGTACACAGCCCACCTGGAGCATTGATGTAATGCATCCCATTCCAATCAATGTACCATGTCGCCACGTCAACTTAGACTGCTACCATACGCGGTGCCTACCGATGGCCAGGTATGGAGGGGTCCATTGATAACGGCTTTTGTTTACTTCGCACCGTGGCTGAAGACACTGTCCCATTCACGGACCGTGTGCGTTTTCCTTGCACTTGCTTTGATAAGCCGACCTTGCCGCGACGGCCGCTTACGAAAAATTACAGACCACATTCATCATGCGCTGCCACCACGATCATCTTGCGCGCGTCGACTTCTGTAGACACGTGAGTTCCTCGGTAGCGCACTCCTGTTCTCGGCTTCTGCATTTTTAGTTCAGCACACTTCACTCCACCTGGATGTCCCTCTGCGCCACTAACCGCGACTAACCAATAGCCAAGCTCCCTGATTCATGTTTGTCTGGCGAGGGCTTATTTGTTTCTGTAGAGTATTTGTAGGCCACTGTTGATCCTTCTGGAAAGAAAGTGCGCTTTCGTGGCGCATAAAGACGACTCTTGAGAGCGGGCGCCTCCACTTTTCTTCGACACTGCACGCAACTTTGCGGCTGACGTGGCCGCGAGTGGCTGTATACAACGAGCGAAGATGAATGCTCAGGACCGACAGCTGAGCAGACAAGCGAGAGATGTAGAACTGTCTGCGTGCGTGTTGGCGCGAATGCGTCGTTGCCTCGCGTACTCCACGCTGCCCTATCTGTTGCCTTCGCTCCCTTCCTCGAACACTGCGGTGCGTGACGAGAGGGAAAAGTGAGAAGAGGCGCGGGGAGGGCTTGTCGTGGTGGCAGCGCAATTCGTTTCGGCTGTTTCCAGTTCGCGAAACATCCATCTTGCCCCCAAGAAGAGGAGGCCGCTCGTTGCGCCCACCACGGCGCGCGCAGGGCCACGAGAGCGATAGCAGATGCTCCTCAGACGCGCGCATGTCTCGGCCGCGATTTGGCCCGCGAGAAACAAGGCTGGTTGCGCAACGGGCGCAGAGACCCGCGTCCGAATAGACGGTGAACCCGCGGTAAGGAGAACATAGACTCGGGGCCCAAAGCCCCGCTCTCGTGTAGCAAAACCGGGCGGGGGGAAACTGGATTTCCTCGTTTCCGTGCTCCTGGAAACACGTCCTACACGCCGCACACACTGCCGCCTTGAGCAGACGCAGCGGCCCCGACGGAAAGATGTGTCCCTCTTCTGTTTCGTCTGGTGCGCCTTCGGCGCTGCGGCGCGGTTTGTTTGCTCGCGCGCGAGACGCGGAGGGGAGCGAACGACCTTCGCGGGGACCCCTCTTCCCGTTTTCGAGCCGGGCAGCTCGGTTGCAATCCATCGTTGGCACCACCGGGAGCTTTATTTGGATCTCGGGACGCGAGGCTCCTGGGAGGAGAACCGTGGCAGGGCCGGACTCTTGCTTCTCGTGGTAGCGCCGAGCTGGGAAAAGAAGAATGCGAGGAAAACACGCGTTCTGCGCGTAGTCCGCGCTGGCTCTGTTTACGCGGCTGTCGCCGAGCCGGCGCAGCTCGAAATGAGCCATTGACAGAAGCCGGATGAGAAAGCGTTCTGGCTTTGTGTATTGGCACGCATGCCAAGCACGCAGAAATCGCCTCTGCGATCGATGGTTCGTGAGTTGTCTCTGGAGCCCGCATTTCCCTGACTGTACAGCACATTAAGAAGCAGCGATGTCGCGATGATGATATCAGAGGATGACATGCCCATAGAGAGCATGAATATTTGCGGCATATCCGTTGCCAGCGACATCGTTTCGGACCAGCCTGGTGATCCTATACACCAAAGTGAAACTCAAGTTCAAAGCCATTACATAAAACGGAAATCGCAAATGGTTGTGCATATGCCCAATAAGGCAGCTGTTGCTTGAATTGCAATATGAAATATCAGTCATATGCCTATATTTCTATCTACTACTCTTTGTACAATAACTCAATATCTAGCACAGAGATGCGCCTCGTCAGCGCTGTCGCTTTCCTGGTGGTGCTCGATTTTTGTACAAGTGTGCCTACTCCGTTTCTGCACTAGTGCATCTCTTAAACAAAGCATATTTCGCCATGCACCCACGTAGGTGATTTTGTGTTCCAACAGATATCGATACATCCAAGATGAGTGTATAAAAAATTTTTCTTTCATCAGGTGGAGAATGAAAAGAACGAAGTAAACAAAGTAAGAATAGCCTCGGAACGTCAAGAATAAACGCTGACCTTGCCGTAGTTGGAACCAACAGGTTACGTTGTTGAAGCCCATTAACCGCAGTTGCTTTCAAGCAACCCCTTGAATCTATCTATCTATCTATCTATCTATCTATCTATCTATCTATCTATCTATCTATCTATCTATCTATCTATCTATCTATCTATCTATCTATCTATCTATCTATCTATGTCTAGCCGCCGCTCTCACCCCAGCCCGGCAGTCTAGTGGATATATATGGTACTCGGCTGCGGATCCGAAGGTCGCGGGATCGAATCCCGCCCGCGATGGAGGCGAAATGTCGAGGCCCGTGTACTGTGAGATGTCAGTGCACGCTAAAGGACCTCAGGTGGTCAAAATTTCCGGAGACCTCCACTACGGCGTCTCTCATAATTGCTGGTTTTGGGGCGTAAAACCCCAGAAATCAATCAATATCGCCGCTCTCCTGGTCTTCTTGCTTACTTGCTACATACCAAGATTGGGAGGGTGGTATCAATGTAGGACGAGCATGAAGGACTGATATGGATACCCCTAAAGTGACAGATATGCATATCTGTCTATACGTGGCACGTGTCCATATGTGGCCGCATTTGCCCGATACATGTGAGCGTCATACATGGCATTCTTCGTGTAGGTCTTTTATTGCCGCATATGGCTCTATCACTATTTGGGAAAGTGCGGCCACGGACACGAGCCATAGATGTAGCTAGATATGCCCAATTCCTGACATCGCAATATATGACATTTTTGTAAGGGCGGCTTCGACTCCTATCCCATACAGCTTGGCAGGTTGCGTTCGGTTCGAACAATTGTCTGCGCCTGTCTATACTTGTTATGCCTACATTTAAACCAAAAGCTAGCATAAACGGCATCTCTCATCAGACTTACGCAACGTTTGTTCTAATTTAATTTCGGTGTCTATTTTTGTTGGTCTTTGGCTGACAAAGGCTGCAGCGTTAAAGTTCTATTTCCGGTGCCATGTACCCACTCCAGGCGCGTATATATATAAGCCACATGGGATCGCGTTATATGCTGTTCGCGACGTGTATGACCAGTAAATCATATTAGTGATGCCAAGCTAAATTCTTTATGTTCGTCACATATTCGTTCCCTGCCACGGCAATTTTGCTGTACACCAAGGGAATGTCAGGAGGGTTTCAACATGGGCTTGTTGGTGTAATGAAGCGTTGCACACAAAGCGGTAATGAAGCGTTGCACACAAAAACACGGAAACAAGAATGAACACAAAAAGACGAACGAAGCGCTTCGTTTCTCTTTTTGTGTTCCTTCTTGTATACCATATAGACCACGGTTGTCTAGTACCATATAGGCACTAGACCACCCTGGCGGTTCGAGAGCGCGAGACGTAGGCGTCTAGACATAGATAGATAGATAGATAGATAGATAGATAGATAGATAGATAGATAGATAGATAGATAGATAGATAGATAGATAGATAGATAGATAGATAGATAGATAGATAGATACGGTCAGAGTTGTTGAAGTTTGCCAAGACATGCTTCGCATTTAATAATACGAATCACGTAATAATACGAATCGCGAACAGCATATAACGCGATCCCATGTGGCTTATATAGGTATATACGCGCCTGGAGTGGGTGGGCCACACGTGATTCGTATTATTAAATAACTCCCTTCCGAAAGTACATCGGCAGTAAGTCCCATATAGCTTAGTCGTTATATACGAAGGCGGTTCAAACTGAGCTCCTTACAACATTTGTGATCGGCTGTCGCCGCGACAATCGCTATTATGCCGATCTCTGTTAAAAGTGGTGCTTGCCAGTACGTGCCTATACGATGAAATTGTCACAGCGCACGCGCACATACGGGCTCTCCAGGAACCGAATTCACAAAACCCCCCTTTCGTATGCACTGTTTGGCATTGTGCGGTATTCTTCGATGATCATATGTCCAGCAGGAAGTTGTTTGCGGGATTTCGCATATGATGCAAGACCTGGCAGATGAACATCAACTTCAAGAAAACCGCGGTTATGTCTTTTTGTAATAAATCTTCTTCTGTTTTTGATTAGTCTTTCGATAACCGAACTGTAAATAGGGCTTTTGAGTATCTCGGCGTCATTTTTACTGATAATATGTCATGGTCCAAGCACATTGGCTATACATGTAAGAAAGCATTTAAGAAATTGGGTTATCTGCGTTGCACTCTCTAAATCTTCGAAGGGAACTAAGCTCCTCTTATCGCTAATACGTCCAGTAGTTGACTACGCATCTGTCGTTTGGAACTAGTATAAGCAGTGCGAGATTAACAGGCTAGAAGCAATCCAGAAAAAAGCGGTAAGATTGATATAGTCTTCGTTACGACCGATACTTTTCATCGTCTTCTACTCTTTCTTCACTGAACTTCGCTCTCCTTGCGTCGATCGCCAAACAGAGCCATTAAACTTCTTGCAAGGCATTGTGACGTCTTCAGTTAAACTATCAAATGACAATGACTACACAAACTTTGCACCTCAGTCAACGCCGAGAAGCCATCGCAATTTAAACTTGAAGCCTTACTATGCTCGAACTGATATGTTCAAGTTCAGTTTTTTTTCCCGTTCCATTGAAGACTGGAATTCATTACCTGGTTCTGTTCGTTCACGCCCATCCCACAATTTTGTATAGCCGACATCCGTGACACGCACCTGTAACATACCATCATCTATTTGACAATGGTGTTAGCTGTTGAGTTGCATTGCTTGTTTGTTGTGTATTCTTTCATGTTCATCACATGTTTGTGCACTTGTCGCCTTGTATAATCACACATCTGTGTTATTTATAACCTTGTGTCCATAATTTTCATTGCTGTTAGTTAAATCTTTGTATACCCACTCCTGCCATAGCGCGCTTTGCGCTGTAGTATATATGTATAAATAAATAAATAAATAAATAAATAAATAAATAAATAAATAAATAAATGCTGGTTGAAATATTCTCGTATAAGAACATTTTGAGCTTGAGACATTTTCGTTCGTTAATACGGGCCCCATATTATTCGAATGTGCACAGCACAAAAGCTGCATGTGTGACAGAATGTGGAAAAGATGACATCTTTGCACTTTTGACTACACATGCGGTGTATCTTTAGGGCTGCTCGTTTTTGGGTATAACCAGACCCGATTCTTACAGCGTGTATTGTTTATGAGTGACGTCGTTAAGACCAACAGTCATAACAAAGGTTTGATCGAGGAAGCTTCGTGTCTTCAGTTTCCAGCGCGGAGCACTGCGCGACTGTCAACTTTTCATCCCCTAAAGAAGAAGAAGAAGAAGAAGAGAGCAATAATTTCGTCTTATTTATCGCAGCCTCTGATGTTGCACGTTCTTCATTTCGCGCGCAACATTTTTGAGTGCAGCGTTGTTTCCGTGGTTGGCTTCTCTTCGAGCTGCCCCGTAAAGGGGAGCTCGACGAGAGGCCAACCCAAGGTATAGCATAGAGGGGAGCCCTGTACAAGAGAGCCCTGCACTTTTGGAGCTTCACAGCAATGAAGATTCGCCCATGCCAAGTGTGGCATGCAAAAAGTGATGAAAAGATAGCAAAATATGAATGTCGCAGGAGCAAACGTTTCGACCAAGCGGACTTGTCTTCGTCAGGGCGGCAACATGCAAAAAGTGCGCATTTCTTCTTTCTTCGACGCATAATGATTACACGACCTTGCTTGGTTTTTTATTTACGTTTCTTATGATTCCGTGTACATTTATTTGGCTTGTTGTGCGTATACCTTCAACGCACAGTATAGATTCGCACTGGTTCATAAATCCAAGTTTAATTAGTAGTATAGCGCCCAGTCATTTATCAGGAGCCGCCTGGAGTGTTTGGTATGCAGTCCAAGGAGCAGGAAACCTGCGAACAAGAAGAAGAGAGAGAAACATAAAATAAACGACACTTTTAATTATAGAGGCCACAACAACTTCACACGAAGAGCGAATCATTGACGGCAATGCGGTAGTTATAGTGCCACACCTTGGTCTATAGAACCGGTATTCGGTGCTTGGTATCTGCTTCCCCTCTTGCGCGATTCAGTCTCGTCCACTTCCTCGTTCACCTTTGCCACGAGCTGGTTCTTCGTGCGGCCTATGGCAACTGTTTGAACCCCAACTGAAGCGGATGCATGCATATGAAGGCTGCCAATAGGAGGCTCGCGTCTCGTTGTAGCTTTGCTTGTTGCTCGAGCAATACAATATAACCGGGTATCTCGTTCCAGCATTGCCCCGCCACGGTGGTCTAGTGGCTACGGTACTCGGCTGCTGATCCGAGGGTCACGGGATCGAATCCCGGCCGCGGCGGCTGCATTTCGACGGAGGCGAAATGTTGAGGCCCGTGTGCTGTGCGATGTCAGTGCACGTTAAATGAACCCCAGGTGGTCGAAATTTCCGGAGACCTCCACTACGGCGTCTCTCATAATCAGAGCTGGTTTTGGGACGTTAAACCCCACAAAAAGAAACAATCGTTCCAGCATTCGACGAACAAGCGGGATTCAACTGCGCCTGAACGTACGCGCAATGACATGCTTTAAATGGACACTATGAGAGCGAAATAATTTTTCTCATAACAGTAAATAACTTTTTCACAATGGAAAAAGCACCACTCTTGGCGCTCGGTAATGGAGTAAAATGCGCAGAAGGAAAATACAGGCGGCGATGCCACCTCGAGGTTCCCGCGTCAACGCGCTGTCATAGATTTTTTTTGAAGGTGCCTGCCAGGGCCTGAATAATTATTCCCTCGTAAAATTGAATTGCGTTGTGTTCGTATGCAGCCAGACAGTTGACGGGGCAAGTTCAATCAAATTCTACGGAACCAATGTGGGCAAAGCCTCTAAAAAAAAAAAAAAAAAGACTTTGAAATCCGTGACGTCGTGCTTGCGTTGGCGTAAGGCGGGAAATTTAAAAAGAAATGCAACTTTCACCTTCATTTTCTCCTTTAATATTGAACCCATGATGAAAACTTAACGACAATAAAATTCTCAAAGAAAAGTATATCAGTATAAACTGATTTACTGTCTCACTTTAGTGTACCATTAGGCTGAGACATGACGCATCCACTAAACAAGAAAAAAAGGAAAGAAAAAAGAAAGAAAAGAAGAAGATAAATAAATAAATAAGTAAATAAATAAATAAATAAATAAATAAATAAATAAATAGCAACGATTACGATACTTCCTAATGCGAAATGTGAGCGCGGCAGCACGCGTGTGCTTCTGGGGCGATATACAGAACAAAGAAATTTGATAGAGACAGGTGTATTAAAACGGACAGGCGGGCTAGTTGGTTTGAGACAGGTGTGTGAGACAGGTGTGTTTTCGTTTCCACATATTTATCTCGGTGAGCCGCGCCGACGACGCACTTCCACCGTGTACTTACTGTACGTTGTCAGTGTACGTTAAGGAACCCCACGTGGTCAAGGTTTCCAGAGCCCTCAAATACGGCGTTTCTTTCTTTTCTACTCTTTCTCTCCCTTTCCACCAAATTCACGGATACCGAGCCGTGCTCCCGCGAGGGCTGCCGAGAATAAGCTTCTTTCCTTCAGCCGAATCACAGTTATTATTGTTATTACTATGCGTCGCTCACTAATGGGGAAGGACCAGTGAGCTTCGATGGCGAGAGCTGCTGAAAAGTTCCTGACTCGTAGAAAGTTGTTATAAAAAAAGAAGAAGAGCTGCCATGCATATACCTGAATAGTAGAATGTGGGATGTAAAAGCGATCTTTTGGTACACATCCACTCTGGAGCACTGTCCAAAAACCAGAGTTTTGTACAAGGTACGAAAATATCATAAGTTACCATTGCTCACTGCAGCTCAAAGAAGGCATCGCGCGAGCCGGGACATGTATCACAGGAACAAGCGCGCAAAGGCTGCGCTTTGAAAAAGCGCTAACGTACTACGTGACGTAATCATTAGATTATAGTGCTCGACTAAGTGTATAAATGTTTCACGCAATTCGTATGCCACCTGGTGCTTATAAAGCCAAGTTCAGATAATTTATTGCGGGTGACAGTGAGAACACGCGATCGCACTGATACGGAAAATCGCTAGGAGTCCTTATAGCTGTCGCTTACGAGACGTAAAGACGAAAGCTAAGACCTTTGGTGACAGAATCTGAGGCACAGGGGATTGAACCCGGAACCTTTGGCAGCCGAACATCCCGTGAATGCGAACTGGCATCTGCTGTAAAGGTTAACATTCAATCACATGTGACTCATACCCTTATTATCTGGCTCACCCACATATCCAATGTGGGTACTGAGACACACGTGAACGACCATGTGTACCACATTGCGGCTATGTGACGCACGGTTTTGAACTCAGCTCACTTGGAGGAGGCCACGTACCCCTGACTCTCACCCATGGCTGGTCATCTTGTGTTCTTAGCCACGGCTTCTTCTTTTTTTCTTTATTGCATGGAAATATTTCCAGTAAATGCGTTTAAACTGTACTATACAGTTGCACACATATTAATTACGCTCTAGTATAAAAAAACACATTTTGCACTTTTAAGCTCATAGACTCTTCAAAAGTCAGGTAAACAGACACAAGCGTCCAGAAGTGAAAGCCAGTCCGGAACAAGGTCAAAAGTCTCAACCACACTGCGTACTTGGGCAACCTCTTCTCGGAACACAGACTTCGTCGAGCGAGGTGGTTCAGCATGCCTGTCAATCATGCGGCTCCTCCAGAGGGCATAAAGTCCTAACAGCATGACCATATCATACGGCCACGGCTTCGGTGGAAGCAGTGGTGTTTCAGTACGCTACACGCACACGAGTTTTCGATTTTGAGTACCATATTTTTTCACCATATTCTTTTGTACCACGCTTTCCGAACGATATTTCTCGGTCACCGTTTTGTCAGGGTTGCCTTCGCATGAGACATGCGTGGCTATCGCCTGAAACCGACCGCCTTTCCTCGTGCCTGATGTCGCACAGTTTGGTGTGCGTCTCAGAGCAACCTGCGAGGGCTGTCGCGTTCCTACACCCTCGTTAGTGGCGTAAACAAGATCGCACAATACAGTTACGTCACTCGTCCCGCTTCTGGGACACACTGAAATTGTTGAGAGGTGGTACGTGTCCAAAGGTTTCCTTACATCATTCTTCTACCAAAAGTCCTTCTGTTGCGTTAAAAAGCTGCCTTGTGCGCGATCAGGTAGACTCCCTCCCCAAAAGCCCAGCCGTAAACGAACCTGCTTACAGGTTCCCGCCTACTGAGAAGTCCTCACACGAAGCTATTAAAAAAAACAACAACAAAAACACCCTATGCTAACGTTGATCACAAGTTCATTTGCATAAAGATGAAGCAGGCTCTCCGCACTCCTCTTTGAGCGAGGCAGACCGCTTGCGACGAGACCTGAAATCTACCTAAACACTTCCTCCCTCATGGCGTAGCCCCTCCCTATAATCTACGCGGTCTCACTCGCACGTAGTGCAATCGCTAGAGTGAGCGGAGCCCTCTATAATTGCTCATCACGGGAGACGCACCGTCAAGAGGCCACAGGGGACGGACACTAAGAAAGAAATGAAAAAAAAAAAAAGAGAGACTAAAATAGGAAAATTATGCAGCGTTATGAAGGGTAGATTTAAGTTGTTTCGTACTTACACCGTTTATCCGAGATCGGAGAAAAAAAGAACGCCCCGAAACGAGCGTCGGACGCGGTGCTGTTTTAGTTGCTTCCTTCGCAACTTTACGTGCACGCCGTTCTCCCCATTGAGCAGGCCTCTCTGCGGAGCTTTGGTGGCATGGCCACGTGCTCGGGCGCAGATAAAAGCATCGGCAGCGCAGCAACCGCGGCATCATCGCGGTCATCAAGAACGCGTCATAAAAGCGCCGCCTCGTACGGTCTATAGTGGTCTACCCAGTACGAGAAAGGGGGCCGAACAGAGAGAGAGGGAGAATGGGCGGCTGTAAAAGTTCGCAAAAAGAAAGAAAAAAGAACAGTGCAGAAAATACTCTTCAAGCAAAGAGAGAGGAAAGAAAGTGGGCGAAAGAAAAAAAGGGAGGAAAACACGTGTAAAAACGCGTGTGCATCGTCGTCCCGTCGGTTGACTTGCCCGGCCTGGTTGCGCGGCAAGCAACTACGCCACGCTCAAGAGAAGCAAGAGGAAGAAAAAATAAGCAAAAAAATGTTGGCGAGCTCGCAGCGGATTGCAGACAGAGGGGAGGGGCCGCGGGGCAGCATCGCCGAGCCAAGCGAGCCCCCTTCCTGACGGACGGACGCTTGCGCCCGGACCTATCATTAGACCGGGCACCGACGGTGCGCGCAGGCTGACGGAATGTCACGGCCGTCAGTGCCGCCGCCACTTCAATCTCCCTCCTCTCCTCGTTCACATCGCCTCGTTCCGTGCCCACACCCCTCCTTTTCCTCGCGGCGTGCTGCTGCTGCTGCTTCCACTGTTCTCCACGTTGTTGCCCCTTTTTATTTCTTTGCCCTCTGCTTTAAGCGGAGTTAATCAAGCCGGCCGGCCGGCCGGTCGGCCAGTCGGTGTCCTCAACTGCCGCCGCAGCAGCCCCGGCTGCACGCTTCACAAAGAAAACATCGCGCCCGGCTCCTACCTCTCCCTCTCTCCCAGCTATGTTAGCTCGCCGCCGGTGCTGCTGCTGCTGCTGCTGCTGCATGGATGGAATAATTACTGGGCGTCCGTCACTCGTCAGAAAACTGCGCCGTGCCGCGTCTCTTTTATTCTTTTGTTTCTGACGTGATCCCTTGCCCGTGTTCGGCTCTGCTGTTTACTAGGCCTTCTTTTTGCATCGCGCGCTTCTCCCGCGCTGGCCGTCGGCAGCCGCGGCGCTTCATTATCTTTGATTCTCGCCGCCCGGCCCCGGCAGCGAGCGAGCGTGCACGGCACTGCCTCGGCAGCGCTTTTGTTTCAATGTCCCGTCCTCGTCGGGGGGTCGGCCGCTTGCGTGTCCCTGGGCGGCGTCCCCTCGCGGCGGCTGCCGTCCGTGGCGTGGCCCTACCTTCGAGGCCTCGCTCTCCCGCCCCGGTCCAAAAGCCAACCCCGCGGGTCGCCTCTTGAAAATAACCCGAAAGGAACGGGCGCGTCTTCTTTTTTTTTTCCGCCATTAGGAAACAGTTGGGTGCCGCCAGGCTTTCTTGTTGTCTTTCGCTTCTTTCTCGCTGGCGCGTTCCTCTCGAACGCGCGTGCTCGGGGCACAACGCGTGCGAAAACGCGGCGTTGTGCGGGCTTGGCGGCTGCGTTGACGGTAGCAGCGCGCGATGTGAAACGGCGGGCCGCGGTAATTTGCCACGTCGCCGTCTCGCTCGATCCTTCGGCGCGCGCACTGCCTTTTTTTTTTTTTTACTGGCGTTCACGACGCGACCTCATCATCTTTTGTTTCATTCGACGTCACCGAGTCGTGGTGGTGTACCAAATGAGGCACTTGGAAAAAAGGAGGCGGAGTGGCGGCAGAAGTTCAGACTGGGGCAGCTCGGAGTCGTCGTCTCAAACAATGGGACGCTAATGGCGAGGATCCGTGTAGCTCACTTCCTCGTGCACACACTCTTTCTGAATCTTTTTTTTTTTCCCCTTCTTACTCGTCGGTTGGTTGAATACTTTGAAGATGAAGGGCAATCATTATCTGAATGAACTGTCCCAGCAATTTCACGTTACCACTGACAGCGGTGTCGTGACGGGAGTAAAAACGAACGCTACTATAGATACGCGCTATTAATGTACCTTGCGGCGTCTTGATCGACTGCCGCCGGATCAACAGCGACAGCATTTGCTAGACGCCAAGACCAAACGATTTGAGGCATGCTTTTCAACCGCCTGGATTCACACGACTCCCGATGATGAGAAGCAGTTGTGAAAGTGGAGCTAAAGGAAAGCTAACGCCACGAATTAGTGAGATGGTTGCGTAAATGAGAAAATAGAGAGGTGCACTCGCGACGCGCCCGCTCTCGGTAGCAGCTAGCGGCAGAAAAGCATGCGCGAACCAGTCGCCTTTGACAAGGGCGACAGCACCCTCCGCCGCCTGCGATGAGTGATTAGGGCGGCATTACGAAAATGGGTAGTTTCAGAAGTGGCCGGTCATTAAAAATAGAATTCGTCGCGGGTCGAACTGGGGAGCAGGACCGCGACGGAGTCGCGACCACTTCGATGCGCGCTCGTGTGGTATGCGAGGTCGCAATCGCCAAAAATCTAGTGTTACCGTTTAAGAAGTTTGATCGATAATGTGGCGTTATGATTAAACTGAAACGATAGTATTGCTGAGTAAGATGTACGAATAAGTCGAGTAAGGCGCAGTAAAGGAAGATGATCCGTTCAGTGAACTTTATGTATGAACTCTTAAAGGACTCTATAAAGAGGAAAACGATTTTTATCCCATCGGTAAATCCCTGTTTCACAATACGAAAAGCATCACTCTCCTAGCGCCGAGAAGGTGAGGAAACGCGCGAAGAGAGATTGCAGGTGGCGACGCCGTCGTGAGGTTTCAGCGCCGGCTCTTTATGACATCATCGATTTCGAATGGGCCTGCTACGGCTCACGTCAATATTAGCAGGATAAATTAAATTTCATTGTGTCCGTAGGTGTCCAGATAGTTAACGTAGCAAGTTTCGTGAAATTCCATTGCGTCAATGTGGACACAATACTGAAAAATTCTTTGAAAGGCGTGACGCGTCCTGTTTGCGTTTACCTCCAGAGGTTTCGGCGCGAAACGCTAAAGGTCAGTCTTTAACCGTACCGTTTAAACCAATACCGTTTTAACCGTACCGTTTTAACGGTACCGTTTAAACCAACGCCGATAGAGTTCCGAAAAAAAAATAATAATCGATCAGTGTAAACTTATTCAATGCTTCACTCCCTTTAAGTCGCTGTGCAAGTGAGGAAGCAACGCACAGAGAGCGATTTGTTCGGAAGCCAATCGACCCGTGACGGCACTGACGGCGAGAATTTTCTTGAACACAAGCCTTCCTTCATCCTCGCTAATCCGCGTCGACAGCGCACTGAAATAAAACTGGCACCTGCCGCGGCGCTTCTCTCATGCATGCCATGCATATAAACTGCAGCGTGCCACAGGGTTCGCAGCCAGTGGTCAATAACTGTCATTGACGCGTCCCGATTCTGTGTACTACGCGCCAGTCAGAAAAAGAGCGGGAAGGAGCAACTTGAGGAAACTCGTGCGTAAGCGCGCGCGTGACTTAAGAGGCAAGTGACGCGTTCAACAAAAGGGGCCACTCTCTCCTCGGTTTCCATGAGGGTGTGGGCATGCGCCGTGTAGCGGATGTGTCAGTACACGTTCTCTTGCTGAACATGGTGATCAGACTTGTGTTACGTATTGTGTGTGGTGAACGAGAAAGGAAAACAATTTCTGCGTCAACTAGAATGAAGTAAAAAAGAAAATGGCATTGAGCGTGACTTTTGAATAAACGGTCATACGGGGTACTTCTATTTGCATATGCATGGGGCACTTGCAGGGCAGAAGAAAAAACGGGAACAAAGCGGGGGAATGGTTAAACTGAATTGATTATGCGAACATTGCCAACTGTGATTATGACAATTATAACGAAAGTATACATATAGAACACAAACAGCAGAGAGAATATAACAATTGTACCGGCGTAATTGAGCGCATTATTGTACGGCTAAAACATCTTAAATTTCATACGAAGCGCGGCGATCTTTAGTACACGCTGGTGAAGATGGCGTAGAAACGTGTCAGTGTATACCTTTGATTGCTACGTCTGGTGACTTTAAGCCCCCGTTATCATTCTAAACGACACGGTTGTCTTCTGTAATATTTGAAAATAGCGATGGTATTGGCAGTATATCGATAAGTAGTAATTTGAGAATACCGAACCGCGAGAGTCGTCGCAGAGTGTGTAACAAATGATCATGCGTAAAAATTATGTCTGCACAGAAAGTGGTAGCACGACGGAAATGAAGGAAAGAGAGAAAGAGACAGAAACAATCGACAACGCCTATTCACCTGGCTTAATGAAACGAAGTTGTACGAGAGACAAATCCAATGAACGTTAGACGTCCAACCGGCCATCAATGTTTGGAAGTTTTCTGCCACTTGCTTCAACTAAGTTCGAATCTAAGTCATTCGATTTCGTAATAATTCGGGGAATCGTTTTCTAGTACGTGGTTGCAAATGCGCATGGTTAGAAATGTGCATGCGCTTTAAGCGCCTTTCATAACATTAAAGATGTAACGCACTTCGCAGAACTTATCCCTTTTGCCACGAATCGTAATCTATCTATCTATCTATCTATCTATCTATCTATCTATCTATCTATCTATCTATCTATCTATCTATCTATCTATCTATCTATCTATCTATCTATCTATCTAAAGCTAGTTGTTCCCACCTTAATGTTGCGGTCATCATCGTAGACTTGTTTAACTCATAAAGAATGTGCATTGACTTAAAAGGAAAGTCAGTGCATATCTTGTATATAATAGACACAAGAATGAGGCAAAGCATGTAATGGTCAATGCTTTTTGGTATCAATAGCAGAGAAAGTGCACCTGTGCGCAAGCCTCAGAGTTCTTCAATCATACCGGTTGCCAAACTACGTTCCGAAATCCGACAATGCCTGTGACCAAATTTGCGGTGGTTAGCAAATTGTCGCCCCGTCTGGGAGTTGTAACCAGAAACACTATCTTCACTGGATCTCGGAGGCAATGTTTGCTACATGGAGGTGGCACTCACAAATGTTGGCACACCGTAACGGTTGCTAATAGCGGAGTCCTCCATTGCTTTTCTGGTCATGAAACTCGGCCCGCCGCTTAATACAGGGACAGAGAGCGCCGCTAGAGCCGCCACTTTGAGCAGGGGAGAGGCGCCACTGTGAGCACGGAAGCGGCTGTGCCGGTTCGAGATAGTGTCTTTCATATATCATGTCGTAGATATTCAACTATCACTCATGTTTTACGTGATGGCACACGATGTGGTTGTTGCAAAAGAAGAGGCGAATCGCTTCAGCGTCATGCCGGTAATTCTAAGTGGAAGGGAAATTGGTGTCTAGAAAGTGTTGGTTTCTACGTGTGGTATGCTTTACTTTGTACTCGCTTGCTGCAGATGGGCACCACGCATTTTCGAAATAAAATTAATAAATTGTTACCACAGGTCTTTTGTAGTTCTGTTTCCCTAATTACTGCAATCAGCCCATTATTCCAAGGACATACCCTGAAGCTTTGCCGTTAAATGAAATAAAACAAGCACACGGATTCACGAGCACAACGCTGCTGCACAGTCAATTATACGTGAAAGACATCAAATGAGACAAATTGCTCAAGTACGTGTCAAGCCGGAACCAAGCAAGTTCCCAATTGCGTAAAGCTTCACATAATGAAGCCTTCCAATACAGCTGATCGCTAACATGGCAGTGTTGCAAATCAACGGCTGTAAAGAAAAAAATATTCTCGAAAGTACCTCATAAATTTAGCGGTGCTTGCGATGAGTCGCGCATGGCTTAACACAGCAAAGCTGGGCGATTTGAATGTTGACATGATTTTGCTAGGTCTTACATATCCTTGCTAGGTATTGCTAGGTATCACTTGGCAACCTATTTAGTCTCAGCTCAATTGGGCAAGCCCAATTGAGCTGAGACTAAATAGGTTGCCAAGTGACTCAACTAGTCATAACCTAATTAGACTTGCCTTAATTGGTATCGCGTAATTAGGCTTGTCTATTTAGTCATTAATCATACCTGGCTTCATTAGTGTTAGCCTTATAAGCCATGGTCTATTTATGCTTGGCGTGATTACTATTCACTAATTAAGTAACAGACGTGAAACAGTTGTTCATGATAGTGGGCAGATCCCGAAGTCCGTGCACTGTGTGAAGTGCAGAGAGCATCAGGTGCTGCGGAGAGTGAGTTGCCTACGTGTGTGTGTGTGCGTGTGTGTGTGTACGTGTTCTTAGCTCGAAGTTGCGGAGTCCACCTTGACAGCCACGGTTGCATTTCTCTAGTGCGAAATGCAAAGAAAGAAAGGGAAGTCTATAAGTGGCTAGTACACGCTAATAAACCACTACTCACAATTATACCGAAGTGCCCGCTGGGTTCACATCTGTTCATTATTCACAGTTGCTTAAAGCAACACTATATATATATATATATATATATATATATATATATATATATATATATATATATATATATATATATGGCGCTTAGCCGTGTCCCCAGTATGGGAGACAGAAATCTTTATAATCTCTACCACCACCACCACCATATATATATATATATATATATATATATATATATATATATATATATTAATGAAACAAGATTAACTTGTTTCTAACAAATAAAAGCGAGCCCTTGACCCCCTTCCCTTTCGTATATATATATATATAATGCCCTAGCCCGGGCCCGTTGTTTCAAGCCTTAGTCCGACCCGGGTTCGTGGTTCCAATCTCGAGCCCGGCTCGGCCCGCTCGTTCAGAGTTAACTTTGTCCATAGCCAGCGTGCGTATGTGCAGGCTCGGTTGGGCTATGCTGGACAAAATTTGTTGCTGGCGACATCTATCATTCTTGCCTTAGTTGCCCTTTGCGACAGGCGATCTGATTAAATTTGGTGTTTACATGCATTAACGGTTCCTTTGACTGACCGCGGTGATGTAATTTAGGGGTTAAGCTGTTGCGCTAATAATTTAGGACACGCTCTCGATTCTCGGCAACGACGGCCACATTTGGACGAGGATTAACCAAGAAAAGAAATTCAGTGCGTTTGGATTTCGATGCATATTAAAGAACTCGAGATGGTCGAAATTTATCTGGTTCCTGATGCCGTGTGTACCACATAACCATATCGCTGATTTTGAGCGTGATGCCCAAGGATGTAAATGAAATGTACCATTGACATGAGGGACCTTTGGAATAAAGGTTTATTGATAATGTAACATAGGAATAATTTTTGGGAAGAACATGCCTTGTGCTTACACAAAACTTAAAGGTTACGTCTACCGTCTTTCGCCGATTTCCGATTGTTTATCGCAGTATTAACGCACCATTGCCCCGCCACGGTGGTCTAGTGGTTATGGCACTCGGCTGCAGATCCGAAGGTCGCGGGATCGAATCCCGGCCGCCGCGGCTGCATTTCGATAGAGGCGAAATGTTGAGGCCCGTGTGCTGTGCGATGTCAGTGCACGTTAAAGAACCCCGGGTGGTTGAAATTTCCGGAGCCCTCCACTAAGGCGTCCCTCATAATCAGAGCTGGTTTTGGGACGTTAAAGCCCCCAAATCAATCAAAACGCACCATTGAAAGTGTTCAAGGTCGCAGTGATTTCGCTGAGAAATCAGCAGATGTTTATAAAACAGAATTATTTGTTCTTCGTGACCATTCCTTCTGTATGTGTAGGCACGGCGGCATTAGTGGTTACTGGGCTTTCGCAATATTCTTTTTTTAGGAATGAAAGTTACTCTTCGTCATGAAAGAACATTACCATACGTGTATCAAATACAATTGTAAGTAATAAACTTTTGCTTTTAAGTAGGATAATTGAACCGGCGTGCGTATTTCTTGGTTTTTCATTACACTTAGAGACTGACACTCATCCCAGAGGCCGGCGCCACCGATCATTTTTCGACGACTTTCTTGATCAAGTTAAAAATATTATTCCTTCTTTATGCGGTACAAGCATGCTCGTTTCCGTCAATGTAAAGAACGATCTTCTCATTTTCACCACAACAGGAGAGGGAAAAAAAAATCTGAGCAACAGCTAGACAGTCCCTTTAACGCTCCCGAGCGCCAGGGTGGCCACGTTTTAGTCAGCCTCGGGAGAACTTCCGCGGGCCACCCTCATATTTCAGGGCACAATGTTTCCTACGAAAGTTGTGTTTGAAGCTCTGTGATTGCGATTCAAGCTCGAGACTGACTGGGGCCCGCAACTTCAGGCCCGAGCCCGTGCAGTGCCCCAGCAGAAATAACGCTCCAAATACAATGAGCAACAGTGGCAAACATGAGAGTACACTAAAACGCCGGACATGTCCCACATGTATGTGCACTAAAGTGCGGAATTCGGAAACGCATGTGCACTAGGGTCATTTAGAGGGGAGTTTACATGCACATAAGTCGAAATACTTCATTTCCAACGCAACAGACGATGCTTTATGGTTAGAGAAGCGACGCCAGCCACAATGACGCATTTGCTTTGCCTCGATACACTTGTGTCTTAAGGTGGCGCTCACAGTAATGCGACAAGTGCGATCTGATCCGTGCACGTATTTGCAATAGCAGTCTTTTACGCTCTAACTGTTCCTAAGTACCAATTCTGGCCAATCGGCGAGAAAGACATTATTAATTTATTTATTTACACTCAGTCAGTATCGTTACGGTATCATAGAGGACTGGGACTACATGCATGTTCAATCTCGAGGGATATTGGCGAAGGAGAACTGAGGTTGATGACATTTATGTGATGTCTTTCGAATAAGCGAATTGATGTACACGTCAGTCTTGAAGAATGGCTCTTCATCTGCCAAGGCACAGATGACGCGGGAAGGAAGGTAGCAGGCGAATTGAACAAGACGCGTTTGAACTCTCGATTCTTCAACAAAATGTTATGAAGGACGCACGTGAGCGTGTTTGGTTTCATTAGAAAGGTTAGAAAGCAGAAAGAAAACCTTTATCGCTTTAAGACTGGTGGTTATGGGAGACCTTTAGCAGCGCCGGCTCACCGCACGTTAAGATCGCTAACGTGACACCGTCGTTGTCGGCACGTTGCCATTTCAGTCTGCCAGGTGTCAACAGCAATCCTCATCATTTCATAAAATTGCCCTGCGAAAGAGGGAACTCGTGTATGACTTCCCAAGCAAAATATAGCCGTGCCGATCAAGACGATATGGCACTATATGCCCAAGGAGGTTTTAAAAACTTTCTGCCTATGCCAAGGTGGCGGAACGCGGCTTCAGCTCAAGGGCGCCCCTCCACTCCAGCAGTTTTTTTTTTAAAACCTCCTTGGCACAACCCTACTTACCGCGGAGTAAGCTGGCGATCATCAAGTGCCGAAACATTAGACCCCACCCAAAATCGTTCGAAACCGAATCGAAGCCATTCTTCTGCAGAGTAATGACACTACAGCCATGAAAACATGACAGTCACCGAAATTATCCTGTCAAATTGATATTCAAGTGACTTCTTTTTTTTGTTTTTCCAAATTAGTGGGCAGGTTTTCGAACACTTGCGGCTCTAGCAGCCGACTTCGGCAGCGGAAAGCTTTACGCGCGTTCCCACGAGACGGCGCCCTCCTCCCATGAGTTCCAGCGCGAAGGCAAGACGGTAACGCTATCGCGTTCCACTCTTAACGACAAAGCTTAAGCGTCCTGCAATGGTTATATGCACATTAACCCACCGCAGCGTGTCCTTCTCTGCAATGAAACGAGAGTCTGCTCCCTAACACCGGCGTCACCGTTACGTCGTACTACGAGCTACCCGGCCGCGGCTGCTGCATTTCGATGGAGGCGAAATGTTGAGGGCCGTCCGAGTGCTGTGCGATGTCAGTGCACGTTAAAGAACCCCAGGTGGTCGAAATTTCTGGAGCCCTCAACTACTGCGTCTCTCATAATAATATCGGGGTTTTGGGACATAAGACCCCGGAAATCAATCAAATCAATCGTCTCATTTTAAGAAATTGAGTTTAATGTGTCTAAACTACAATTATCACGGTGCATGCCGTGACGAGGACGCCGGATAGTAATTTTGAGAAGCATTGTTTCGCCAGTTATGACTTCACTTCTCTGATTATTTCTTGCATCGATGCTTCGCTTCGAGGATTCAGCTATTGGAGGCGTCGGGGATGTTTTATGGGGTTTTGGGACGTTAAACCCCACAAAACAACAACAACAACAACAACAACAACAACAACAACAACAACAACAACAACAACAACAACAACAAGACGTAGTTCCATTTGGAACACGGGGTGGGAAGCGGATGTGATAGTATCCTGCTACTTTTTCGGTAAGCGCTAGGCCAATTCGGTTTTTCTTATTACTATTCGAATGCGGTACACGATTTTTCGTATAGAGTTTTATAAAATCGTGAGCGATTGATTTGTGGGGTCTTACATTCCAAAACCAGCTATGATTATGAGAGACGCTGTAGTGAAGGGCTCCGGAAATGTTTACCACCTGGGGTTCTTTAACGTGTACTGACATCGCAGTACGCGGGCCTCAACTTCATGAAATCCTGTGGTCTTTTACTGATTCTGATATATTAAAACTATGCACACATCACCTTAACCAATCCTCTGGCGGTAAGTGCTCTGGCCTTCAAATATAGCCTTCATCTAAGTTTAAGAAACATAGAAATTCACGCGTCAAAACAGTAATATGATTACGAGGCACACCGTGGTGGGGGCTCCGGCTGAATTTCGATAGCCTCGCATTGTGCATCGTGGCCTAAATCTATGTGTGTACACGGGCTTTTGCATTTGGCCGGCATCGAAACAGCACCATCATGCTTAGTAGCACAAACACCTTAGGCGCTAAGCTACCCCGCCGCATTCGTCATCAGAATTATTAAAGCGAAGCTCTCCTTCCTCCATCCTGCATCTGCCGGCATTGTGCGTGTTGCTTATGGTGTCAGGAAAGAGCGAAGCGCCGACCTTACTCTTCTTGCCATCGGCCCATCACCATGTGGTGGCACTCTGACCCTCGGCTAATTGCTACACATGATATTCGAAGCCCAATGAGCGGCCTTAGCGCGCGCACTTCTTTTATCTCTTGCAATCGACCCACTGTAGCCTCCATCGCACTGCTCCGTGATTATGATTACGCTTAGCATTACATATCTGATAATGCGTACGAAATTCTTAGGCAGAAGTTGCTGATTCGATCACCGCCGTCGAGTCTGCATTCACATGCCGTGAAATGCTAAACAAGGAAAGAAACAATGAAGTGCATGAGTGAGTGGTGAACGATCAGGGATGGAAGGCCGGATGGATGAACGAACTTTAATAAGTTCCTGCAGGAATCGGAAATAAGGATCAGGGATGGTCAGTAGATAATGAAGATGGGTGCAGTATAGAAGCACCACCAGTTGCCAATGCACATATTGTGCGACTAACATAGCTGGTAGGTCACGACACCAATAACCTGACGCCCTCGCCAGTCACGCTGCGATCGACGATAAAAGAATGCTTCGCTGTTCCGGTGGTTTCACAGCGTGGAATTTTCATTGAAGCGCAGCGTCTACTGCATATCCGTAGTTGTCGGCGTCACGCCAAAACCAGTTGCTTCCCGAAAAAAAAAAGAAAGAAACCTTGTCGCCCCCTGCGAAGTGGCGGAATAAGAAAATGATACATGGGAAATGGGAGAAAAAAAAAACTGGCCGCTTATCTGCGTGCTTCGCTGCAAATGTCGTCGAAAGAAGATAGTATTCTGTCGGTCGTACTACGCTGCGTGAGATATGGACGCCATCTGGCAGCGCCGTCGGGAAACATGAGCTTGTGCACAATCTCTGGGCAACTGCCAGGTGGCAGCACCAAATCGTCGGCAGAGGCCTTTTTCGTGCATAGCGTGGCATTTTTATCGCAGCCTAACAAACACTAAGGTCTTTAGAATTACGTATCTATGTACTTTCTAGTAAACGAACACACCACATAATACTTACGTATTGATGTTGCGCCTCAGATATGCGTAATATTTGCTTTTTGATCGACAATGTTCACAAGTTAACGCAGCTACCAGTCCAAGATGGCTGGGCGTTAGGCAAGTTATTAAACTTTAGCCGGGTGGCTGAATCGTGTGACAGACAGACAAACAGACGGACCAAAATTTAATTCTGCGTTCAAGTATCCCAAGGAAGACTATCGTCTTTAAAAGTGATAGATCCCACGCATTGCGGGAATCAATGTCATGCGAAGCAGTCAAGCAAGCAAGTTGTCTGTGCCGAATTGCTTAGCACTCGGCCAAGCGTTACGAATAGCATCAACGTTTTTGTGCAAATTTAGTAACTGTGTGCGAATCGTGGGCCTGCACCGTCTGTGCACCACAGCGTACCATGTGAGAGTGGCCTGTTTTGTCAAAGAGATGTCCACGGTACGGCGCTCTTATATGCACAGTCATACTCATCGTTCGTGGAAATATTCCTACAGACCTCGAGCAAAGCTGGCCAGTGATAGTAACACATATGAATTGTTTATCAACTTGCTATAAGAATTGTTAACGCACACCACAAACACGTGGGAACAGCCTATCATGGACGAGTGGTACAGTGCCCTTGTGGGGGCCGGATTA
>JABSTT010004081.1:0-23755 GCA_013339685.2 Hyalomma asiaticum | reverse complement strand
ATTGACATGGTCTAAACAAACATTTTAATACCCAATAAAGTGTCGATAGAGGCGAAATGTTGAGGCCCGTGTGTTGTGCGATGTCAGTGCACGTTAAAGAATCCAGGTGGTCGAAACTTCGGAGAGCTCGACTACAGCATCTTCATAATCAGAGGTGGTTTTGGGACGTAAAACGCGACAAATCAATAGTCTTGGCGCCCAAGATACGAAAAAGATAGAGTGTATGCTTAAAGAACATTTTTTTTGTATACCAAGCCTTTAGATAGAAACACTTTAGTGAAACTTGAGACGTGCGAAGCAATGCTGCACCCGTGTATAGCCTAGGAGCACATCAGTCGCTGCGGTGACCAGTTTTTGATCAATTATGCATCTGGTTTGCCCTGCCTACTAGTAATGTTGCCCTATCTATTGGTTTATTTAGAACATACTGCGGTCCCAAGACCAGGCAGATGGGGAACACAGAATGAAAGATTATGTAAACATAAAAGTGTAATAAATAATAATTTTTAGTGGATTAATGAATCTGAAGGCACTGCAGTGACACAGTGTATGTGCAAGTTGTGCGTCCTTTCGCCATCTTTATTTAATGGTTGCGATCAATTATGAGCAGAGTTATAGAATCATACCAGATGCCAAACTGCGTTCCGAAATCCGGACGAGCCGACGGCGAAATCGGCGGAGGTTAGCAGACTGTCGCCCCATCTGGGAGCCTTAACTGAAAACGCTACTTTCAGTGAATCTCGGAGGCGGTGTTAACTGTGGGAAAGTGGCGGCCACAATTATTGGACCACCGTAACAGTTGCTAATGCCGCTCTTATCACGGGGCTGAAGACGGGAAAAAATGGAGCGAGAGATAGAGATGTCCATTGCAATTCGCGTGCACTTCATGGTCGACTTGCATCATACGCCTTTTCGCTTTGAGACGACACGCTCTGCATTAAAAGCCTTCTGCTGCTGTGTTGGCACAGAACACTTATGTTCACACATCGATGCTGTAATCACTGAATTCTACTGCTGCCCGCTTTGTCCTGGATTCCTAATGACACATCGACATTCAGAGACGAAAAAAATCGAATAATTATTCACCGAAAGTCATCGCTTCTGTGTGCGTAACTTCTGTGTGCGCAACATCTTCTGTGTGCGCAACATCATTTGCATACGGCTTGCTTCATTGACGCGGCGGAGCTTTCTGCGCTCCATAGCACAAAACACACTAACCTACCATTTATTAGTTGGTTTCTCTGTCGACAGATGGCGCGAAAATCTGCGAACCCCCGCACATGCTCTGCATGCACATGCTCTGAATAACTACCGAGAGGGCAAAAACGAAATAAAGACGGAGGCATTTTATGATAATTCAAGAGGAAGCGCTTTATTGTTTGAAACGAGATCGGGCTGCCTTAGAACTCTATTTATAAAGCGAAATTCAGTAAAGGAGAAAGAAAAATGCACATGCTGTGAGGAAGATAGGGAAACGACGGAGCATGTTCTGATTGAATGCGGAAATATCCACCCAAGTGTACGTTTGGGCACCACCCTACAGGAAGCCTTGGGTTTTAGGGCGAACAACGGGAGCTGAACATAGCCGCGATTGAAATAAGTAAGAGACGGTTAGAATACTGGTGGCAGAAAACTAGAGAGAACGGACAAAAATAATTATAAAAAAAATACGGACTTTCTGCAATAAGGGGCAGGGAATTTCCGTTTTCCCTCGTATGATCGATTTGATTGAGGTAAATTTAAAAGGCATGAGGAAAATTTAAAAAGAGAAAAAAAAAGTTCTACGAGCCTGGTGGCGCACATGTCACCGCCCCGTTACAAGGGGACGCTCATAGCATCCATCCATTCATCCCCGCAGTTTTGGCACTTGGCGTATCCGGATATTGATACATGGGGCCTACGGGGAGTTTGGTAACTGGTATGATTGAAGACTCAGGCTATTAGCGTTTGCTATAAATTCAGTACGCTATGTTATGTTATTCTCAACTGCCTTAGTGCGGTTTTAGCGTAGCGCTGCGCCCATGTTAACACCTTGATTTTTGAGCATGATCACGCGTCAGCCTAAGGTCAGCGGCAAGCAGGCCCCAATGCGCTTCGCGCTTCAAAGATAAGTGTGTGACCTTGACTAATCTTACGCATCTGTATGCGGAGTCGACACGGCTCGCCCGCGTGCGACAGCCAGAACACTGCGTGGTTACCTTCCGGGAAAATGGCATCGCACTAATTTCAGGGAACATTTTACTCCCAGTGCAATCTCGTATGGTTGCTAAATATTACAACAAATATAATTAACCTCCTTTCTTTAGGGTCAAATTGTACGTACTGTATTCCGTGTATACCAGATCATTAGTGTGCGTAGCGGACTTCAGAAAATCTTTTGTCTTATACTTACCAAGTAAGATCCAGGGGAGCGGACAGATTACTGTCGCAATCATCACTGCATGGCATTGATGTTATGTCGTTTTCGGAAGCTGGCAGGGATACTCCATCTTGAGTTGGGCGTTCCTGCCGGCGGGTGCTTTAAAGAGACAGCAAGAAGACGAGTAGTGAAGGCAATGAAATCTGGAGGTTTAATCACCAACATCAGGATGCACTTGCGTAATCCCTTAGTGGGATACTGCTGCATAATAACTCCTAAGCAGTTTTCTGACGTACACGTAGCTCTTAGCAGTGCCAGCAGGAAAAGCGTGCGTCAACTGAAATGGGAGGTGGAACGAAGAGACGTGCATACCTGAGGGCCATCGCCTCTGCCCATATCACTAATATATCGTATTCGGCGTACACTCATTCTCGGCTCGACCGAGTTGTCGCTTTCCTCCTTGGACATGCAATATTGTACGCCACGCCAAGCTTCGAGGGTCTGGCAATCATCTCAGAATAGGGCCCTGTACCATCAGACATCGCACAGCCTGGGCGCCAAGGGCATTGCACCTGGATTTGTGACGGCGGATAGAATATTGAAAGTTTGCCTTGGCAACAATAGGGTTTGTGTTAATAGGGTTGTCCGTGTCAAATACAGTTGACCTTGGCATTAATATGGCTTGGCTTGGCACAAATATTCCTATTAGCACTCAGCGTTTTTAATCCATTTGCTCAGTTCTCAAATCTGCTTACTTGAACGTGATGCTCCAATTCGAATTATATTGTTTTATCTCGTTCAATTCATCGGAAATAAATACTTCAAGAAACTCAACGCATAAACGTGTTTTTTGAAAAAAAATTGACGGTACTGCAACACGAAAGCAATACCTGAGCCTACTGAAGAAAACAAAGCTTTAGCAAATAAAGAATGCATAGGGCAAAATGAAGCAGAATTGGAAGGGACTTCTTTGTTATTAAAGTAGTGTAAGTCAGCTTAAGTGGTGCCGTGACGAGATAGCAATGCTATTTCTCTCATCAGCAATATATATAGAATTGTAAAAACCGGGACGCGTACAAAACTATCGAGTCGCACCCACAAGCCTCTAACATTTTGCGCAGATACATGATTTTGATCAAATTAGTACTGACAAATACAGGGTCGCCCCTGTGGCAGGACTCAGATATTTCGCCCCCAAGATGAGCCGTATTGATGATTCTTTGTCATCTTTTGCATGCTTAAGCACCTAGCACAAGCCAACCAATAATGACAAAAAAAAAGAAAGAAAAACAAAGCTCAGCTATGAAACCGTTGACTGAGCGCGTTCGAGAGCTTCAAATTTGGAAAAGAATTGCTCCAAACAAGACAGAGGAAACGAATAACAGTTCGTATGAATGCCCGGAGAAGTATTAGATGTGCATTGTAACGGATGCGGCGTTCATTCCTTTCTAGCCGCAGTGCACAGGCGAGAGTTATTCGAATGTTGCCACTTTGATATTTCGGACGTCCAGGCTCTTCCATAACTGGAAACATGATCGCACGTGCTTGCAATATCCAGGCACAGATTTTCGGAGACGCACTCACTGAACCAACGTTGTAGCTTGAAACTGCGCAAGCGCAAGCGATAGCGTGCACACTGACACCGGGCAGGCGCTCAAGATCGGCGGTACTTACCCAACAAAGAACATGGACACCCTGCATAGAGCAGGGGAGAAGGAACACATCGATGCCATAGAGTTTCCCACAAAACACTAGAGGGAACTCGTGTGATGTAATCGTTCACCTGCCATGGCAATAATGGTTAGACCATGAATTTATCTAGTCTTCGCGCATTAGACTTCAAACGTTCTGGTGGATTTGTTTGTTGCTGTTTTGTAGCCTTATTGACGCGAGTGACATTGCTACACTCCTTCGTACATGACGAAGGCAGCGTCTGTAGTGCACGCTTTAATTACTGCTAGAGATCACTGGACCACCGCATTTACTACCGTCTTTTGCACTGATGGGGCGCTATGCAGTTTGTTTCGGTCTTGTGCTGGTTGATGGCCGACGTATTACTTGCAGCTGTGTTTGACTTCTGAAATATTTCGTCGGCACTTGGCGAACTTTATATCTGTGTTTTGCTTTTCTTTTTTACGTAGCAGATGCAAAAAAACTTTAATAAAGAGAAGCGGCGCCACACATGACAAGGACGAGATGAGGGAATGGTTACAAATGCTTCATTCTTTATTTATGCACGAACTAGCCCAGCTACGAATTCTATTAGGCTACGGAAACTGTAAGCGTGCGACCACTTCCGCGGCTAACGTACATTCCGTGTGACAGGGCTGTTCGTATACCTTTTACTATTGCACTTCATTTTCGCTATCGGTTTATTTCAACGCCGCAAAAACGGCCCAAGCAGGCGCACACTTATCGTGCCTAGCAGACTCCGACTGGTCGATAAGCAGACGCAACCGCAGGCGACGCTCGAAACTAGGGGTAATATCAAGGCTCTGGAGAAATTTCTGTCGCAGCTTAACGGCACAGCTGTATAACATCACCTTTCAGCAGAAAAGCAACCAGCAAACGACAGGCGATACTGCGCTCGTGCTACGGAGACTCGACCCACACAGTTTGTAAAAATGCAGTGAAGCTCTCGCCGTGCACTTGAAGCGATCGAAAGTCCTCGTGTACATATAGACGACGCACCTGCCTTTTGAACACTTGAAAACATCCTGATTGATTCATTAGTGGGTGTAATGTCCCAAAACCAAATGTGATTATGAAAGACGCCATAGTGGAAGTCTCGGGACATTTTGACTACCTGGTGCTGTTTAACGCGCGCTGACATCGCACAGCATACGTGCCGCAACATTTCGCCTCCATCGAAATGCAGCCGCCGCGGTTGGAAATAATAGCACGTCACTTCCAAGAGCACAAATATCTATTTTCCGTTCGAACGAATTATGTATCAACGTTAAACTTTTATCGAGGCTTCAAAATTTGGGCACAAGTGCAGGATGTAACAATGTCATTATCGTAGCACAATGACAAATTTGTGAGCGTTCGGAACATGCCGAACCGTGAAAAGGCACAAGTATCTGTTCCCGTACATAATGCAAATTCTCCAGTTTTTGTGGTATATTCTTCAGAAACGACCCATTTTTTATAGTCGCAAGAACATATGAAGCCAGAACGACTATGGCTAGGTAAATCCATGAGACACCCATCGTTCTCACGCTGGCGCAACCGCCTTGTTTGATACTCCCATGGACACTAGGGCCACATTTCCCACCATTATTTTGTAGGAATGTCTAATTAATGATTCCTTGTTTGCTTTGCCTCGCCATGCAATGCAAATGCCACGAACTTTTGTGGTGACTGTATAATGGCAGTTCTCATGCATTGCCGCCAACGAAATATGGCTGCCGGGTTGAGTAGTGAGAATCATGGCCTATTAAGTTATGATGGCGGCTGTAAATGGATTGTCCCCGTCGTTGAATGTGGCTTTGTGGCCCATATTTGTTCAAAACTTCCGTCGCGACGCACTGCTAGCAGCTAACTGAAGTTCCCGAGATCCCAGACGCAGTCCTGTGTGCCGGCTTGTGTCAAGCACCCCGACGCGCCGTGCAAGATGACGTCAATGCATGTCTCACGGTGCAAGTGTTTTTACAGCACCAAGAAAAGCTTCTATTGCTTGCGAAATTTTTGCCACTTGATATCACATTTTTGTGTACACTCTGGTGCGTAAATGTCTGCTAGCAATACTGAACGCCATTACCGGACCATTCCTGATTACCAGCTGTCTTCCTCCGGTTTAGAGACGTTACCATAATGCTTCCATCAACCGCCTTTAAACCGCCGTTACCCGATAGTAAATTTAGACATTCTAACTATTGCTGTAGTAAAACTGCTAATATGTAAACACGTCAAGGTAAATCGAAGATCTCACTGCACTGCCATTATCCCAGAGAAGAACAAGGAAAGTGCTCTATGTAGTCAAGAATTCAGAAATTCCAGCAGTACAGTTGCATGGAACCTAGGAAAGTTACTGCAGGATACTAGTTCATTGCTATTCGTAGTCAACATCCAGGGAGCTCACCAAGTGAGGTCCAGCGGAGTGTCCGAGTCATCGTCAGAACCTTCACTGCCCGTGTTGGGGTCGTTGTCAAAGTTCTTCAGCGAAGGAGGTGTGTTTCCGTGGCTGCTTTCATCGGCCATGTTTGCTGCTGTGCCTCATGAAAACTTACACCTATGCGCAAGTGAAGACCGGTCAAAAGTGAACTGTAGCGCGAGCGCAATACTTGGTAATAAAGGGCATATACGTGTAAAACGCCCCACGTTGGAATCGCGTCATGCTCATGGCTTAGGACGATGAGACGATAGGGCGCGCCGCTATTTGCGTAATGCATGCGTGCTAATGATTACATCTTAGAGGTGTCAAAGCGACATCACGTGGAAAAATCAAGAGATATCACTGGACTACGTTATAATTCCTTCCTCAAGGCTTTCTGCACAATATGAGGAACAGTCTATCCAGGCGTGTTGATTGTGATCACCCACGTCCTGCTGCGAAGCTGGCTCTGCAGCGGTAAAAAAAAAGTTGCTTGGTTGATCCGCGACACGCAGGCCGAATCTGCGTCAGTCGACAACTGCTTCAAATTTGCAATGCAAATGCAATACCTACGATCATAAGTGAGTAGATTTCGGCTTGTCGATGAGTCATATCTTATGTAACTGCACGGAAAAGACGGCCCATGTACAGATATTGACACGACATGCGTAAAAGGGGCTTTTTTGAACCCTTGTCGATAACAAAGGGGTGACCATTCATATCTAAGGCGCAAGTACAGTGGAAGCGAAAAGAAACTACTTAATCACATTCATTCAAATATGCAGTTCAAATATATGTTCAAATATCTGTGATAACGCAACAGAACGGGAATTATATATACAAGGGCTGTTTCGCAAATAACGCCCGTTGAATGTCACCGGCGTGTCTTGTTCTTTCGTCCTTGCTCCTTGCGCTGCTGTTACATTTGCTGGGATCAGGTCGTGTGGGGCACATTTGTCTTGCCTGCTGCGAATGCCATTTATGCATTTCAGCGTAGTCAACGTTATCCTTGCGCGCCAAGGGAATGTGATTATTAGGCACACTGTATGCTTTGTATCATTTGTTTTTGTGTGTTTCGTTCGACTGCTTAGCGTCATGTGGACAGATTTTGCATAAAAAGGTTTGGTGAGGTGCAAATAAATTGATTTGAAGGAAACATAGCGGTAGAAGACACGGACAAGGAAGACGAAAACACGAGCGCTATTCCTTGTCCGTGTTTTCCAGCGCTATGTTTCCTTCAAATGCATCTAACCAAGTAGCCCATAAAGGCACACTTTCAAATAAATCGAGTTGTAAAAAAAGCGCTCTTCTGCGTGATTTCTGTGTCTCCTGTGTTCGGCTTCGTCTGAGTGCAATTTTAAGAGCACGAACCAGCTAGTCTAAGTTAGAATTCTGCCGAGCTCTGAGGCACGGGACGCTATCGCCGGAAAATATCCCAAGCACCGACGCAAAATCCCCCGGGAATAGTTTCACAAAAGCTTGGACAATTAGGATTTGCTCCTCGGTGGCGCGCTACCAAAACGCCAGCAGTGGTTCAAAGAGCGTGCCAAAGCCAAGAGTGATTAAACGAAACAAATATATTCTCATCAAGCAGGTAGTTACAGAAGCTGTGCACAAACTCGGCTCTTCACGATACAAGCACAGAAGGGCTACAGTATTACACGAAACCGACAACGTAAAAGGTCATGCACTGCAAGAAACGGTAAAACACAAAGCAGTCCTATTCGACAAAGCCACTCGAGGCGCCTTCTCAACTTCAAGCTTGCAGGCTGGGCTCATCGTCCTGCTCGCGGAGCAGCGTCTTCGATCGTCTTCTCGCTGAGTTACGTACTACTACGACAGCTACCACGGCTGCTCACGGCCCCGTGGTCGACTCTTTATATTTCCTTCGGCAGTGGTTCCCGAAGTTTCGGCGCGGCCCGCGTGATTCAAGAACGTGCAAGGTTTACGCACCTTCTTGACCTTTCTCGTCCCTTCGCTGCCCGGAGGGCGCCTCATTCCCCCTCTCACGGCGCGAGGAGCATTGGTATGCACTCTCCGACTCCTCTCTCTCCTTCTATCTTCCTCGCACGCCCGCTCGCCGCGATAAGATGACTCAGTGTCGGGTTCTACAAAATTCTCCTCTTTTCGGTGTTCAACCAGCTGCCGCGCAAATTTGGGCGCCTGTTCCGCGGGTGCCCCATGTCTTCTTTTTTTTCGGCTTTCCCTTTATTTGGACGCCAGGTTTTTTTTGACGAAATGGGCACTATTTTGTGACAGTGAGCTATACGCATGTTCGTCGAATCCACACTGCTGGGCCTTGGGCGGAAGAGCCGAGGCGTTCTCTTTGGTGCGCGGGCGACTGCCTGTGATGAATGGTCCATCGGCAAGCGCTGCGCTTCTGTGAACAATAACGACTGCAATCTTATTGTAGACGGAATACGAAGTGAAGTGTGTATCGCGAACAATTTTACGGCGCACTGGCATGCACATTGTTGTGCGCGTTGTGGTAGGCAGTGAACGCGCATTTGCTTTGTTGGCGTCGGGTTCTTTTGAATGAATGGTTTTAGGTTTGTCGGGGGGCAATGGTTGCACGGACCGTTGTTTGCGTATCGTCATATTATGCATGCAACCTTTCTCACGGCGCACAACGTTAGTTCCTCACCTTTTGATTTGACGCATTCCCATAAGACCCATAGGCCTCTTGAGAGAATCTTAGGAGGCGCGTGTGATTTTAGCGCTGAAGAATAGCCTTTTTAAGGCCAGTCTGCTCTTATAGGCAGCATTGAACGTAATGACGCCAAAAAAAAAGAAAAGAACAGGATAGCCTGAATGGGAATCTGCAAAAAAATTTTAAAAATGCTGTTTCAGGAAACCTAAATGACTCTCAACTGCATGGCTCGATATATATTATTACAATACCGAAGAGAATATACATAGCGAAAATTTCATTCATATCAAGGGCAACTAAAAATGTGGTTGATCGCTCTGTCATTAGAATCGATATAACACAGAACTGGAACCTGTCTTCGCACATAAGAAGCAATGTGCTTAGAACAAGTGTAAGTGATTTAGGGCAATAATGCACCCTAGTATGAGAAAGGTGTTCCAGTCGTTCCAGTAACGAAACAAATCGTGGGGCTGGAGGTGGGTTGGATGCTACTGCACATGTGAACCCCCTGCATGTACACATCAGATGCACCTCCACACTGCAGAGGGATCCTCGACAGTCGCACACAAGCGAAAGCTCTTGAAGGACTCACATTTTTTTTTCCCGGAGACGCTTGACTGAACGCGCCTGAGCATTGCGCAAACCTGCCTCTACCAGGAGCGTCCGAAAACGATGAAACCATAAAGAGAGCTGGTTTTCCCTGTGATGAAACCTTGCAAGCGAAAATGAACTCTTTGTCAACGGATACTTTTGTGAACGCATACTTCGCTGTCAGGAAGGCGCATCATTCGCTTGTAGGCGAACGTGCTTGCGTTCCTGGAGTAGAGCGCGTCGCAACGTTTTAAAACTGGCTATCATATATGCCGCACAAGGCAAATTATGTAGCGGCCGTGTCCATGGAAGTAGCGCCTGCTGCAATGTCGTTCTTTTTTAAACTTCAAACAGGGGCCTTATCTGTGAAGACATTTCTAGAAGATCGTGGTTTATTTACACCCTGGGGTTCAGATTGTCTTATTTGTAACAAGCCAGAAACCATCGACCACGTGTTTATGCATTGTTGGGAGGGTGTATATTTTTGGGGTGTCCTTCAAAGAACTTTAAAAAAAGGATTTACCTGTAGATTCATATGTGGTCAGATTTCTTCCACTTGACGATGACGAAGGTTTGCCGCTGGATTTAATTGTGTTAACGGGCCTCCATTGCTTATGGCGAGCTCGCATGGCAGGGTTTTATTGTGAGCCTGATACGAGGCCCGCGCGACTATATTTTCGAGAATGTATGTTAAAATTTGTTGAATATCAGAAAACGAAGGAATGCCAACCTGAGTGGTAGTCCAGGGTCGTACCCTTGACAACGCTCAAGGAATTCTAGACGATTTTTGTCCATTTGCACTGAGTCTATTTGTTGTATAGACTACCGAAGTATGCTCTTTTACCGGGTGTGTACAAAGGGGCAATAAAGAAAAAAAATGTAGCGGCCGTGTTCGCCGCGGTGTTGTGGTTACGGTGCTCGGCTGCCACCGGAAAAACGCGGGTTCGATCCCGGCTCCGGCGGTCGCATTTTCGATGGAGGCGAAAATGCCAGAGGCCCGTATACTGTGCGTTGTCAGTGCACGTTAAAGAACCCCAGGTGGTCGAAATTTCCGGACACCTCCACTACGGCCTTTCCCTCCTATCTCTTTCTGTCCCATTACCTAACCCCCACGGACGATTAGCTGTGCTTCCAACATGGGCTGCAGGAAGTAGCGCTTTTTCCTTAACAGAACCACAATCATCATCATTATGTAGTGGCTGTAGCTGAAGCAACGTGCCGGCAGACCGAGCAGGACGTCGAAGCCTGCGCGGTGATAGAGGCGTTGAGTGTACTGAAATGACAACTGCCAGCGCACATATTACCACGAAAATTTACGAGTTTGCTCCATTGTTCCCAGGTGGCGGTACCACCGCTAAGAACCAAGAGCGGAGTGAAAGAAAGGCTGCTAGTTTAAGAACAATTTCGCTTGCTAAATACCTTTGCTCTAAGGAGACATCAGTTAGATGACAATGTCAAACCGGTGCGTAAAACTGTAAGGCCCGTTTTTTTTCTCTATTTTGCAAGTCTGCCGGTGGTGCGGTGGTAGCGCTTCCAGCTCATACTGTCGCACCCTGACTGGTTGTTGGTTTGAATCCCAGCGAGTGTAACTTTTGCTATCTAAAGTACGCGTTTATTTTTCAGACACCCACTCCCGTTACGGAAGTACGTCACAGATTTCTTGGTGGACCTCGACATAACACGCTTTCGTGTTAAAGTCACCGCACTTGCCCTTTAACGGAGTTGTACTTCAGGATCTTCAGCCTCTTTTTCATCGCTATTCCGTCGTAGAATGAAACTGCCCCGTAGTCTAATCATCGAAACGCTGTTATAGAGTGCGGGGAGATGGGAACCCTCGCACAACTTCTGTGTGGCTGCCCTGCCTTCGCCTCCGCTCGAGAACAGTTGTGTACCGGCTACAGTAAACACTGCCTGTCGTGCTCAACGCTACAGGACTTGTTGCACCCGGCTGGTTGCACTGCACGTCGCCGCTCCGCTCTTTCCGCCCTCCTCAACTTCATCGAGGACACAGGGTTCGCCGGGCGGCTATGATAAACTAGCCTGTGCTTTACGTGCCGAGCTTGATGTGTACCTGAGCCTTGTACAGTATGGTGCCTACGCCCGTGTCTCCTCTTCTAAGTTCTACTTTATCTTCCTTTCTCTGCTTTAGTCCCCCTCCCCCATCCCCCGCACAGGACGGTTCAAGTGTCCTCCTCGACGAGAGGCAGTTACTATCCTGTGCTTTTCTCTTCTTTTCAAATAAAGAATCTCTCTCTCTTTCTGCTTCTGCAAGCACACTTGTTTCCTTAGCAGAATATTTCGTAGCTATAGCAGCCTGCATACATCTGGGTTGGCTTGATTAGCCGCAGTCGCCACCTCGCAACCTGTCCCTGCGATTTGGCGCCATGCTGCACACAGGTGAGTATTTTCCTCCTCGTGCCCAGTGCAGCGGCGATACCCACTACAACGTATGGCCCTCTGAGAGCATGTGTAGGTTAGTGATAAGTTAGGGACAAGCTCTTTGCAGAGGGTGGCGGCTGATCATATTTTTGAACACACACGGCCCTCACTCACCCAGAAGATTGGCTAAGAGACACTTACCTTTTACGCTTCGTTTTGCACTTTTTGACGGGTTCATAGAGAAAATAAGAATAGTGGGCAAGCTGTTTCCTTTGTTATTCTTTTTACTCGTCCTTTGTTGTGTTCTTTTGACTTATCTTTGCATTCGTCTGTCGAACTACTGGCACTGTCGGCGACTGCCAAATCGTGGCTGGGGACTGGTGGTTTATTGGCATGTAGAAAACAGTGACGGTCGTTTACATCGAAAGTAGTTTCATCGCACCACACTTTTATTCCAATCGTGTGCGTCATATCTGCTCTATTCACTAAAGATTCTGGCGCAACAATGACACACCTAGCACACGGCAGAGATTATTGAAAACTTGAAGGAGGCGCTTGTTTGCAGCAATACTTTCATCTCAGGAATAATGACATTAATTTGTCCCAAAGGTCTTTCTATTTGCGGCACTCTTGATTAGGGGCTCAATCACATCGTGCAAGCAGAGACAATAAACTTTACAAACATTTGAACAATACATCTGTAATTAGCACCACGACAATCCACATAAAGGAGAACTAAAACCATGAACACTGAGGTATAATTCAAACAATATTCAACGATGGAAATGTGTACACACTCAATTAGCATAATCAATGCCTACAAGACGAGAAGTAGACAATGAATCTATGGTATGACTGATTTCACAGCCAGTCTACACGTGGTAGAAGTATCCATGTATTGTTTTTATCCATTGAAAGCTATTGCTGGAAAGTCAGTCCCGCTCTTGCAATTCGTCCGTTTTTCATAATGAATTCGCACCAACACGCGTACACATACATCATATAAAGGTGATTCTTCCAGATAGTAAGAACATGAATTAAGGGCGTGTAAGGCACCAAGTAACCGAGGGATGCAGAAACTCATCCACATTAGAAGCACCATCTACCCTAAAAAATAGATCGCTTAAGCCCAACGAAACGAGCATGCGAACCCGACGGCTCTACGTTTTCGTGTTTTCCGGACAGGTCAACATGTGGCGACTGAGGTTGCTCATGACGGTAAATGCTGCATGGCACTGCACACAGACAAAGGGACGCTCCCCGGTGTGGGTGCGTATGTGCCTTGTGAGAGCGATTTTCTGGGTAAATGCACTCTCACACTCGCTGCACCGAAAGGGCCGTTCGCCCCTGTGTATGAGAATGTGCCGATTCATGCTGCTCTTGTGCTTGGTAAAATAAGGGCATAGTCGGCAGGAATGCACTCCGTTTTCTACAGACACGAGCGATTCGTACGTTGGCTGCTCGGAGGTCGCCGACGAGGAATCTGCAAAGGCACGGAGAGCATATGAGCGCAATTGCAAGGTTGTGTACCGTAGTATATGAAGTATAAACGCAGCACCAGTGAAGAAAGAAGCCTTCCTGCATTTGAAAGCACACGGTCATCTTGGATTGCTATGTCACGCGATTACTGAAGTTTTGTCAATCGGTAGAGGATTACAAGGATGATATGTGAAAAAACCCCGGTCCCGAAACCTACGCGTCCGATCTCGGTGCAGCTCTGAACTTCTACACTTCTCTTTTTACGAGCTCGATTTCTACAACATTTACTTACTGAAATGGCTTTGAACTTATTTTTTGCGAAGATAATTTTGCTTCTTCGCAAATTAAAAATATACACGTTTTAGTATTCTACATGTAGAGGACATTAAACCCAGCGCTTTTTCTACTTTTTGATGGCAACTTTTCTTCACCATCTTTGCATGTATTCTTTCGGTGCTCAAGGCTCCTCCACTGTTACAAAGTGTTTCCGGGAAACTCCATGCAGGGCATATGCATTTCAGAAATTTCTATGCTGATGCAATCACCAGTGGTGACCATCGAATACACTAAAATATACACGGATTAAATTAGGCGCATTTCGTCGCAGGCCAAATTTGAAGAGGGGGATTGCCGATGTCGCATTGATTATAGCCGTACTTCCTCAAAATGTGAGTAGCTTGTTGGCATAGGTTCTCCCAGTAAAGAAATCCGTTTCCGACGGCTTCGGTGCTATTCTTCCACCGTGACAAACACGTGACAATATGTAATAGAGTATAATGAATGAAAGATAAATGTGAAATAGTGAGTTACGAATGCGTGAAGAAAAATTTACCAGCGCTAAAAGTACCTCAGAGTTTCTCCTGGCGATGAACACAATCGCACTTATGTTGATAGCGAAGTGCGCCACCTCTAGGCATGCTTTAACACATCTAATACATTCAATATGCAGCTACAGTGAAATTATAAATGTATCAGCGAATGATAAAAGAAGCTTATTCGCCACACATAGGCAGCCGCCCATTCGCGTCTACAAAAGATTAGGTAAGCACACACAAATTTTACGGCTTATGGAATCTAGGAAGTACAGTTCAGGAAGTACAGTTCAGTAATGTTGCTTAAAAGTTGTTTAGAGCATAGCCGTGCGACACCATTGTACGAGGGAAAGCACCTCGGTCACGTCTAAGCTGTAATAATACCATGACAATGCACACCGCTAAACAGACATGTAATGAAGAAAGTATGGGAAACTACACAGTCCAAACCAGTGCGTTAGAAAGATGAACTGAATTACTCATATTAATGACTCAAACATAAACACTTCTTTACTTCCTTTCGAATTACATTAGGCTGAATGTGCAAAAGCAAAATATGGTATTTCACTATTAAAAAATGACAGAGGAGTCGGCTCCCAGCAAAAAAGGTCATACAAACGCCACAATGACAAGTCAATACAAACTAAACCAGCCATAAGACAGGGTAAACAAGTGAATTATTTCTACGGAGAATATGCTGCGATGCTTTTTCGGGAGCTGTCGCAACCGCATCTCTCGGATTCGATGTAGGAGGAATGAGCACCTCTGGAACAGAACGAGGATCTATGTTAATATCAAAGTTATAGAAAAAAAAACATTTACTACGAGGTAGAACCGTATTTGCACATAACAAATTGCGTGTAATCAATTATATTTGCCTTGTTACTTCAGCCTTTACTGTTTCGCAATCGAGTTGCATGTATGTACTTATACAAGTGGATAGAATGGGGCTGAGTAATACAAATATTAGCTGTTCAAATCAGTCCGCGTCATACAGTGGAAGCTTTGCTGCATAGCTGCTCTAGGCATACGCAAATTTGAAGAATGTCGGACATGAACTTGTGGCTGGTTATATTTATTTTTGCTGTCGGGACTATTTGAACTGTCATGTCTACGCCTTCCTGACAATTGCTACACTGAATAACTGCGTAAAAAGCAACACATTCCCACTTTTTTGCCGTACTGAGCGATGGAGGGCCAGAAGTGCGAGAATGAAGTCATTGAGTAAAAGCAGTATTTAGGAAAAGATATTCGCAACACACGGTGATCATTCTCAGCGCCCATGAGAAACCAGTATTGAGTGTATTTTCGCTTCAACAATCAGGCCAGGGAGGGTAACCTTGCGCGAACTGGAAAAAAGAAAACATTGTCAGTGAAATATCTACCGTGTCACAGATGACGTTACATAAACACAAAAGAGCGGATTGGTCCACTACACGTTAAATCCGAGCATTTATTCGCGTACTTCAGCAAATTTCACCGTATCCATTCATCCATCCGTCTCTAGCGATCTGCAACTCTGCTCTCCTGGTCGCCTCGTTCGCCTGGTATACACCAATACTTGGGAGGTAGGGTAAAGGTATTACGAACCCCAATGAGTGCTTTTAGATTACTGACGTGACATACTAGTCACTTACGTTACGATTAAGGACACTGCAATGTTTTCGGTACCTTACACCGTGCGCTACCTTCAGGATCGGCCCAAACACACCAGACGGCCGGCTTCAATAGCTTCTCCCTTAAACAAGGAAGTAGCACAGTTTTCCGTCACTTGCGATTGAAATGTAATGATAACAAGCACACAGGCACTCACGTAACTTATGAAGCGGTAGAGGGGTATCGAAAATTGTCGCTCGAGGTGCCAAGGAAACTAACTACCACTAAGTAGGTTAAAGACGGTTTTCTCACACGGTATACAGAGCAGATAAACGTAATGCACCTGGAGTTGTAATGACGGTGCTTGTGTAAAGTGACGTGCCGCTCTAAGGCGTTATAAGCACTATCATACCAATCCATACATTCTGCTACCATTCGGAATGATTTCGCGCAACTTTTTTTTGTTGTCGTGGGAATACTTCAACGACCTACGCTTATGATTGCACATCAACGCACCCTATAGTGCATTGCACTTCGCCAAAACAGAAGTGCGTGATTCGAAGTAGCATGACTGCCAAGGTTACATCGCACGATAAGCGCCAATCTAGTCTGTCAGGCTGCTGTCGATGTATCTGTTAGCTCACGTTAGGCATAATCAGAAGTGCGCACGCACTCATGCGCTTTGCACAAAGAAATTGATCCCACTTGCATAACTTTGTCGAATGCCTAACCATTCGTCAGAACTAGCTTTCGCTGACTGCTTCGCCGGAAACGAGTCCCACAATGTGTAGGATCTGCAGGGCTTTTTTCCGCAGAGTAAACCACCGGTGGAAAAAGTGTTGAGTGTCGCCCTTCTGTTTGTGAGCAGCACTTCGGCTTCTTTTCTTCGGATGGCCTGTTGAGACAACAAACGAAAAATGACAGGTAAGAAATATAACAAATTGAAATAGTAGATATGTCATGGAATTGACAATATGACGCAGTGAAAGAGCCTTGAGGTTGAGCCTTTTAGTGGAACGAGTAGCGAGTACCATACGTGTTTTTCTGCGGAACACTTATGGTTCAGCTCCTCACATCACCTATGACAGACTTAAATGATGAATGATAAAGGTAACAATGAATAAACAAGGAAGCAAAGTACAGGTGCGATACCTCACAAATTTTAATGCTGAAGATTCATTTAAATATCAGGATAGGCACTTAGATCATTACGAAATTTCCGCAGCCCTCCACTACGGCGTCTCTCATAATCAGAACTGATTTTGGGACGTAAAACCCCGCAAAACAACAAAACAAAAACTTACATCATTAATCCACCTCAACTACTACTTAGTGACATGCGTGATATCATACCAGCTACTGAGATGCAACTATGTACCCCATGTAAGATTGCGTCTCACACTAGCGTTGTAGACAAGGGGTGGCTAGTAATTTTGGCAGTTATGGGCTGCTATGGGCTAGTCACAGTGACTCAAGTTCGTGGCGATGGTGTCTTCCACCGCCACCAATGTCACCTCTGCACACTTTAACCAGCTCAACAGCCGCGGTGCCACTACAGCCGCATTTGAGCATTTAACATGATGAGCCGCAATGCGATTTCTAATAGTGGAACTTAAGGTAATATGTTGGCTCACGTTGCATGCTGCTACTGGTGGCTGTGCTTTCATGAACGAGGTCGACGGGAAAGACGATGACGAAGAAAAGAAAAAAGCGAAGAAAAAAAGACATAAACGCTGGAGACGAAAAAGAGCATGAAACAGATAAAAAGGAGATAATGGACAAGGAAGAACATGTGAGGGGGTAAGCAGGAAAAAGTAAGGCTCAAAGAAAAAAAGAGCCAGGCCTGCGCGTAACCGCAGGGCAGTGACAGCGTAAGCTGGAGGAGCTACCTTCTTAGAGGCCACGTTAAACGCTTGAGGAAACTAGCACAAGTAGAAGTGGTAGGTATCCTCTGCGCCATAACTTATCATTTTGTCAAGTAGGGAAGTACCCACTACGCCATAATTACCAGTGCCTCCGTAATTGGGTCAGAGCTACAAAGCATGCAGCCCTGTGTTCTTTCAAATGATTCCTCGAACTCGTTATGCAATCCATTTTCGCGTCGTGTAGTGGTGTGTTACTATTTTTCCACGTAACATTACGTTTGTTAAGGCAATTCCACGGCAGACGTCATACCCGTTTAGGTCTTTTAGCGATGATTTTTCAACCACAGGCGTAGCTCAGTGGTAGAGCGCTCTACTGCCACGCAGAGGGTTTGGGTTCGAATCCAGGCACAGGACAAGTTGGAATACTCCTCGGTCCTGGTTATTTTCTAAAATTTGCAGCAATAGTTGAATTTCGTGCACTTCTAGTGCGGTGGCATGGCCGGTATTCAAGCCGCGTCCTCCAGCTTGGCAGCATAAGACTACCTGTTGCGATGAATGAGATACACATTTCATCGTTATGTGCTTGTGCGAGGCATAAATACTGTGAATGTGACGGACACCCTAAGATGCTGCAAACGAAGTTTGTCGAATTGCATTATGGTGTGACAAACTACGGCTGGTAATGCAGTAGGCGAGAGTACAGAAAATGAAACTCAGATAGCACACATCCGAACACAAGCTATCGCAAAGTCCTGGTCGCAGCCTTCGTGGATGCGAAGAAAGGACAGAACACACGTTAGTTCTGATGGTGTGTTCGATCGGTGGTACATTCGTTCACAGTATGCATTGGTGCTCATCGCAGCCTAGCCAGGGCACAGAGTCACTAGTGCGGTAGAGCAGGAGGCAGCCCCTTCGGGCTACTGAGGACCGGTCATTACAGCACAAGCCTGGTCGGTGGATTGTGCAGCCACCCGCAACCGTAGACGCCCACGAGCAACAGGATATCCACCACGATGGCCTTGTTGAGGAGTAGTCTTGGCCTAAACGACGGTAACTCGAGGCATTAAGCCTCACAATGCGAAGCTGAAGTGGCTGCAGCAGGCGAAAGTTCCTGGTCAACACCAACGTCTGTTGCACAATCAATCACTACAGGCCCACTGCAGTACCAAGCATACCAATTGTCCAAACACTTTGGCACTACTGCAGGAATTCTTGAACAGCACCCAGGCTCTTGTGTAACCTGCACTGTAGGATGAAAGCCAGTACAGCATTAGAAAATCGATGTATTTACTATCTCCGATTGCAATATACTACCCTTGTGGGAACACTTTTCTAGTGAACAGCTAGTACAGCTCGTAAATTGTTTGGCCACTAACCAAGGAAACTAGGAACCTGGGTAAAAGCCATTTTGGTGCTAACGCTGTGTTTCGTATATGGCTCCACCCGACCAATAACCATACGATCTTTCTGCTACTATGACTTCCCCATTATCTCAGACGCCAAGACATGCATGGATACATATTCATAAAGCACGAGCATCGTGCACCAGAACATGGCTCACTTCTCTGAATCTATGGCTCTTCAACGATACTTGTGCTTTTAAAATCAAATCTGGGGCCACATATAGCTTTGAGATTCCTGTTGAAGTATATGGCGCATTGAGGCCTTGGTGTTATGCGCGAGTTGTCGGGCACAACAGACAGCTGTGCAGAGAGAAGCCGAAATCGCAGCTCGCCGTCGACGCCGGGGCGAGAGTTCGGTTCGTTCTCGGGCAAACGACGCCAAGAGATTCTATAAGATGTGCAGTTATAAAGGTTTGCACATTACAATACCGCAGTAATTATGGCGTAGTGCCTACTTCCCTACTTGGCGAAATGATGAGTTATGGCGCAGGGGATAGCTACCACCTCTAGTTGCACTAGTTTCCCCGAGCGTTTAAAAAGGCCTCTAAGAACATTGGTCCTCCAGCTTACGGTGCCACTGTCCTGCGGTTCCGCGCAGGCCTGGCTCTTATTTGTGGGAGGGAACTACCAGTACGTAGCGAATATTCCAAACTTGACTGACATTATACCAAGTACCGAGACTGACTTTTGTTCTTTTTCTCGGCATGGCTCAGCGTTCCGCGTGCCAGTGCCATGGATTGCTTTCTTTCATTTTTAAACCACGTTCACCACCGATCACCATAGTAGGGTCACTGATGTTATCGGTAGTACACTCTGCCCACAGCCGGTAGTACGACATGATTCAATAAAACTTGCTGCTGGGCGAGTTGGTTCATTCTTGGTAAATAAACTATGGAAGCGCAACACAAAACACGGACTCAGAAGACTCGGACGAGCGCAAACTAACTAACTTTATTTTTCGTCGTGTCAATATGTAAGCCATACATCACGTGGTCACAATGCTAATCACAGTTGTCACTGTACAAATCACAACACACCGCGCAGGAATCTCTTTTCACCTTGCAATAAGGAAACCGACGACTGGCTAACACACGCGTCACCTCTAGTAGATATATGAAAGGCTTCCAATAGTTCCCGTGCCGTGCTATCATGGCTACGGCCCAAAACTCGTATCGCATGGAAATTTGAATTATCGCATCGTATCGTATCGCATGAAATTTGAAGTTGAAAGTTTGCGCTCGTCCGAGTCTTCTGAGTCCGTGTTTTGTGTTGCGCTTCCATAGTTTATTTACGACATGATGTTGCAGGTGGCTGTCAAATTCCTCCCCAATATATAAGTTCGTCAACATATTATAAAATGACATGCAGTACCACTATTCTAAAACAAAACCCAGAACACTCCGTCACAAACACTTACGAAAGCGGAATGGTGATGGACATCGAATGGATGAATTTCATGAAACGAGGGTCGTTTAGCAATTCCAGATATTCACACATCAAAAGGATGATATGGCTGCTAAGTCGTCCACTGTATTTGCTAGCAGATGATGCATATCAACACACTGAAATTTATATCACAGCGCGTCATCACCATCATCATCATCAGCCTGTCTACGCCCACCGCAGGGCAAAGGCCTCTCCCATAAGTCTCCAATTTTCCCTGTCTTGTGCGAACTGGGCTCAGTTTATCCCAGCAAACTTCCTGATCCCATCTAGCCACCTAATTTCTGCCGCCCCCTGCCACGCTCGCATTCTGTAGGAATCCACTCTGTTACCTTTAATCACCAACGGTTGTCTTGTCTTCGCTTTTGATGGCCCGTCCACGCCCATTTCTTCTTAATTTCTATTAATATGTCCCCAACACGCGTTTGTTCCCTGACCCACTATGCCCTCTTCCTGTCCGTTAAGGTTACACCTACCATTTTCCGTTCGACAGCTCGCTGCATCGTCCTCAATTTAAGCTGAACCTTCTTAGTCAGCCTCCAAGTTTCTGCCCGGTCGGTGAGTACCGGTAAGATGCAGCTGTTATACACTTTCCTCTTTAGAGACGATGGTAAGCTACCATTCATTATCTGACCATGCTTGCCGAATTCACTCCAGCCATTCTTATCCTCGCAATTGTCTGAGAGTTATGATTCGGATGAGGGGTCACTACCTGGCCTGAGTAGACATATTCACTCATAACTTCCTATCCCGCACCAGCTATCTCAAACCGCTGTGCTCGCCCAAGGCTATTGAACTTTATTTTTCTTCAAAATAACTTTAAGGCCCCCTGTTCTACTTTGCTTGTTTAGGTCACTAATCATGCTTTGCAATTCATGTCCCGAGTTACTGAGCAAGGTAAAGGTTACTGAGGTATACCCCATTAACCCTTCCACCCATCTGTTCCCAGTCCGGTGTTCTAAATACTTCTTGTAAACATGCTGTGATTAACATTGGAGAGATTGTGTCTCCTTGTCTTACGCATTTGTTTATAGATATTTTGTTACTCTCCTTATGGAGGACGACGGTGGCTGTGGTGCTGTTGTAGATGTCTTCCAGTGGTCCTATATACTGCTCGTCCACACACTGATTGCGCAATGCCTGCATGATTGCTGAAGTATCTATCGAGTCAAATGCTTTCTCGTAATCTATGAAGGCTATATATAGGGGTTGCTTATACTCCGCGCATTTCTCCTGATTGGTAGTGTGAATATGGTCTACTGTTGAGTAGCGTTTTCCGACACCCTGCTTGTTCGCTAGGTTGACCGAAATCTAAGGCGGCACGAATTCTGTTAATGATTACCTTGGTAAATACCTTGTAGATGACTGACAATAAGCTAATCGGCCTGTAATTTTCAAGTCCTTTGTGTCGCCTTTCTTATAGATTAGGATGATGTTTGCATTCTTCCAAGATTCCGGCATGCTCGCAGTCATTAAGCATTGCGTATACAGGCTTGCCAGTTGTTCCAATATAATCTTCCTACCATCCTTTAAGAGGGCTGCTGTTATCTGATCCTCACGAGGTGCCTTTCCCGCTTGCACATTAGACACTGAAAAACGCATGTGAGACGCGGGCTTGGTCTCTCTCTTGTAGATCGAAGCGCCGTAGAACCCTTTTTCTTTGAAAATGCAGTATGGCGTAGCTTCTCTGGTGGACGCCCGGTAGGTGGAGATAAACTGAAAACTTGCTTGCAAACTTAAAGGCAGTTCTGGGTAGGGCTCTCAACCACGGCTCCACAAGCTTTTGGAGCTAGCCGAGCTTGGTCCAGGAGAGTCATTTGGCTCTTCCGGCCCAGGCTTCCGATCACTGCTTCCCACTACCGAATGAACTCTACTACCATTACCAAAGGTGCATTGAGCTTCCCTGTCCTCGCCGCACATTCCCACGTGACGTGGGCCAGCGTCGCTTTTGCGCACACCACGGATAGGTATCTGTGTAATGGGCCGGGTGCATCTTTCAGAGCAGGTTGATGTGCGGGTATGAATTTATTTGTATACGAAGCCCGTCCCGTGCTTTCATTCTGTTCAGCTGAGAACGCGGAGGCCCAAATGTACGTCCCTCCCTTCTCTGAGTCTATGTCCCACACTGCTGATGGAGGTTCCTCTAGGGTGCTATCCACCGCTCGGTAGTCGCTTCCTCGAGCGACGGCGAAGGCCTTTCGTTATTTTTAAATGCGTTGTGCGCTGAAAAATCACGTTACGCTGGGGTCAAGGTTGAGGCGTGAGCGGGTATTCCTGTGGCGCTGCGCGGTAGCATTCTCCACGTGAAGAGTTGACATGCTACCTGGGAGTCTATAAGGACATATAAGCCCGCTGCAAGTCTGCGTCTTGTATGGCCAGTGCTACGGCTGCGGTCTTGGCTGTGCATACCGAGCTGGTCTTAGCCGTGGCAGTTATAGTGGTGATTAGTGCTTTCGTGTACTCACTAATGCATGGGATGTTTCTTTCGATGTGTGCTTGTGTTATTGTGTTCGTTCTAGTCAGAATATTAGATGTGGCGCGCAAACACCCCCGTCGTTCTTCCAGCGTATTAAGGTGACGCCTCTGACACTGAAAATATACGAGTGTATTGAGGTTACGCCTCGCACACTGCAAAGATGCGGCAACCTCTGCGATGCGAGAGGTTGCTCAATTAAATCCAGCAACCTCCTGCATTGCAGGCAACCACCGTTATCTCTAAGCCACCACAGCGGCTTGCTATATATATGCGACATGGGCATAGAAAATACAGCTCGCTATAGCCAAACACCTAACTGTTACTTCCATTTATGACAAAGTTGCATTAAAGTTAAATATTCATGGGAGATGCGTGCGATTGCTTTGCCATACGTACTGAAATGCTCGTGAACATTTGAAACAAAATTAAAATAACTAACTCTCACGCACACTGACAAAACCTATTTTCCAAATTCACTGCGGTTCGCTTCGAGAGACGCTCCAAAAAGAAGCGGAAGAGTCGGTCACAATTGGACTCCACTAGTAGTTCTACCCTGCGTGGTTGGAACGCCCTCAATACCACATTCTGACAGTAAAAAGAAAATGA
>JABSTT010004080.1:0-25007 GCA_013339685.2 Hyalomma asiaticum | reverse complement strand
GCGTTGCCCTCGCCGTCGCCGTACGGACGCACAAAGGGAGAACGTTATACAGGCTAGTCAAAGAGCTGATTCGCATCTAAAACTTTGGCTTGCAGCCAACTTTCGGCCACTGGGGAATCGAACCTGGGCCCCTACCCCCAAGCGCGATGCGCTACGCACTCGCCCACCTTTCATATACCCTCCTGCCTTCTTGATCTTGAAGTGGGTGCAGCGCGTCACGAAATACGGACAAAGAAAGACTTGCAGGTGCGTCTTCTCTTTCCCTGTTTCGCGTAGCGCTGCAGCTATCTCGAGGTGGACCATTATGAACTAGATCGTCTCAATTCTGATGGTACCATCTTCATTGGCGACTTTTGATGGCGCATTTATGTCAAAGGCGCAAGACGGTGATGGAGCCCACGCAGTAACGCAAGTAACTCCCACTTTCTGCCAAATGGTGTCGTGAAAATTACGTGGCTAGGCGGTCGAAGAGCATGAGAAGCGGAAGAGAGCGCGACGAGAATGGGACTAAGCATCGATATAGCCTTGAACTCTCAAGGCAAAGCTTAAGGGTCCCAGAATTATTTAACAATCCTCGACCAGGTGCTGCTTATTGACAATTAAAACGCCTTGCTCCTCAAAGCATGTCCGGGCCATGGTAGGGGCCGGTGAGATCTCGGGTCGTACTCTGTAGGTCTAACTTTTCTTCGGGCTCGGGCTGGCCCCGGGGTCTCATTTATTTCACCGGGCGGGGCTAAAGCGCCTGCATATTAAAGAATGCCCTGGGACCGGGCCGATAAGCATAGCCCGTGCAGTGCTCATTCAGTTATTATACAAAAGTGATATGGGGAGCCAAATACAGGCGTGAATTCTTGTCCGTTGCTCTAGACGGATTTCGCACATTTGTCAGAAAACCTGAACACAAGACATTAGTTTTCTATTGCCTATGGAAAAAAAGTGGAACTGATTACGTCTTCTTGTGCGGCATTAGCAACAGGGCGCGCTGCAAGGTAATTTAGCCGACAGGCGATTTCCTCCTCGACGTGAAGATCTCGTGGAGCATGCACTCGTACTGGAGCTTCGCTGGGACGCATGAGCCTCATTTCTGGTGCATCACAGGCAGTCAGTCTTTGTAGGCTGTCGCCTACAACTACGAAGGGTGAGTTTGTAGTGATCCCAGGAATGTCCATTGCTTGCTCCTGTTTCCCAGCATGCTCTTCTCTCAACAAGTCAGGGAAGCTGTTCACTTCCACGGGCTGTCTTCTGCCTACGTCCTGCAGAAGCACATTGCCACATATTTAAAAGGAACAATTCGCGTCAGAAATTTATGGGAACAACGCGCTTCCACGGCAGAATTGTGCAAGATGAGGTTGAGGCTTTTTCTGCTCGAACAAAAACTCCGCCAGATGGGCTAGGCTACATGTGGAAGGAAGAGGCATTGCATGCTCAGAACGCTTGACGCACGAATGCGGTTTACCGTTAATTGTAACAATAAGTGAATAATCTAAGTAATAACTTGCATCCGCAGAAATGTTCTAGATTGTGCAAAATTGGATTTTATAAAATACATAAAAAGAGCCGTTGTGACGGGGAATCCTCGCAATTGCGATAGGATGCTTTGAACGAAGACCTAGAGCGAGAAACAAGTCTTCATTATTGTTCTTATGACTTGCATTATACTAGGAGATTATAAAGAGAGAGCCCTTACTTTTCTGCAAAAAGGCAGAGGCCCTAGTGGTTGGTGTAATCGTCGCCCACGCTCGTATTTCACTATTGCGTTACATTTGCGGTTGGCACATGCATTATTGGAAACCTACCAGGAGTATTGTTATAACAAGCCAAGGCCTTCAGGCAATGGCAGTGAACGATGTACTGCCGTACTCCTTCAAAAATGGGGGCCCACGAATAGATCATATTATACTGGAACCCCTGATTTCTGCAATATGCGCTCGCCTTTTGCTATAGGCAACTCCTGGATCAATTACCGAACATATATTACAGCTATTGCAAAATTTACCTGCGTCTGTAAATGTTCCTATTGGGCCACAAGCAGCGTTGCATACTTCCTTGTTCAGACAGTAAGGACTGCGTTTTCACGTATTCTGTTGGATAGCTTTAATCGGTACCTGGGCAGGCAGAAGAAATCTCTTGGCTTAACCTAAGGTTGAGCTTTAGTTGAGGACGCCCTATTGGGCCACTGCAACGAAATTGACAGGTGCTGCATCTAGAGACAGAAAGAAACCTAAGTTTGTGAGAGATAAACACATCTTACAGGAAATCGGGAGGAAGGAGTAGGAATAGGCATCGCGCGCAATCTGTAGGCAGGACAACTGATTAAGGGCCACAGCGAAACCCAATCTGCTCCAAAAATGCAGGCGTTGCAGGACGTGCCAAAGGACTACGCGGATAGGTCAAGAACTTTTTCGGGAGAATGTTGCTTCATTTAGCACACGAGACATTGAAACATACGAGAGTACCATCGATAGCTTATCAATATTAATACTATCGACAGTTTTTCTACACTATCGGTAGCTTCAAAGCGCTATCAATATTACCGATAGTCAATTCAGCTATAGTTTTGCATCACTACGCAGCAGATACGCTCCATTCTAAACGATCGCACGAGTGGGAGCAGCGCGATAGCCGTGCGCATGACGTTCCGTCACGCAGTATTTTCGCTTATTGCACACGATTTTTTTTTTTACAACGCGAAACAGATGTCTGCGCGAGACATATGTAATGATAACAATTCAGTCAATGGCTTATGAAGGAGATATAGAATTTTGTGAGTCACAGTTAACTCCAAATAGGTGATATACTAGCTAATTAACTATAGGTAGGTAGGTAATACAAATGGGTAAGTAAGCAAATAGCGTGAGTAACTACATTACAGTGTGAGCAGTAAGCACTTCATTCCATTTGCTTCTTACGCGCCATTCATTTTTGAAATCTTGGCTGAATTCACGTCGACCACCCTGTTATGAATTATGAACATTCGTGCACGGTTTAACGGCAATCAGCATCTCCTCCATATAATCTGCCCTATTTCGACAGCGTTGCTCATACCGTTACCGCGCTGATGTTAGCACAATGTTAGCGCACAAGGGTCTCCTTGTAGCCATCACTTTTGCTTTTCTGTATTGCACTACAGCACAGATTTTGCTACAGAATTCGGCTACGCCCCTCTGGTCAACATGCTCGTAACGAGGTCGGTAAGCTGGCCGCAGCGTTAACACAACGTGCCCGCGAACTAGAGTGTCCACGCATCCGCATACGCAGCGCTCCTCAAGAATGAAAATAATTGCCAGACCTGCACGCCTACTGCCCCTTTCAAACGCTCTGTAATCGCACGTACTATCCCGTGTATCTCTAGCACACACGTAAATTTTGGCCGCAGGATCCGGCACAAGTGCAAAAGCACGTGCAACAGAGTCCTGCTTGACTAGAGAATAAGCAAGGCGTGCAAATTTGAGCAAATATAACTTGAAAATTGATTGGGCACCTATAAATTTTGCCCAGAGTTACGACTTAATAAATGCGGCTGTTTTGGTACAGCTAGCGACGCCAGAGCGCGTGTGTTTCATAATATTAGATTGGTAGGGCTTTTAAAACGATGTTGTAAAGCACGTCCCGTAGTCTAGGGCCCCGGAGTAATTGAAACAAACCGGGGTTCTTTAACGAGCACACCAATGTAAACAGACCAAGCTCTTTCCTTCTGTATTTTTTTCTTTTTTTGCACTTGGTCGGCTATCGAAATGCGGCGGCCGCCGCCGGGATGCGAGCGCCCGACCTGGAGCTGGGCGAGCGACACCCAAACCGCTAAGTTGGCGAGGCGGGTAACACCGGCTATGCTCTCATGTTTTGGAATAAGTGAGAGAATTTCAAGGCATTGCAGTGCTTTTACCATTTTCACAAGACAGTAGTAGTGTGAGCCTACACGAATCTCAGTCCCACCCCGCCACGGTGGTCTAGTGGTTATGGCACTCGGCCGCAGATCCGAAGGTCGCGGGATCGAATCCCGGCCGCGGCGGCTGCATTTCGATGGAGGCTAAATGTTGAGGCCCGTGTGCTGTGCGATGTCAGTGCACGTTAAAGAACCCCAGGTGGTCGAAATTTGCGGAGCCCTCCACTACGGCGTCTCTCATAACCAGAGCTTGTTTTGGGACGTTAAACCCCACAAATCAATCAATCTCAGTCCGTCTAAACGGCAGACTTTAGTTCGGCCAGTTGGGGCAGAAAAAATTTCACGGGAATGCACTACCTGCCAACGAGGCATTTAAAAAAAACCAAAGTGAACACTTGCCTGGGTGTTTTGTAATGCCGTAGCTTCAGTAGGAACGTCGATTCGATTTGCTGAGGGATCTTCACGCTCATGTCGATCCATGCTCACCCGTGCTAAAAATGAGGTTGGCTAGTGCTGACGGATCCCTCCGCACCTACGCGTTGTCATCACGGTAGGAACTTCGCATTGGGGAGTCGATGTTGCTTGGTGGAAACGGCTAGCGCGAAAATTCCACAAGTTTGCGAAGGTTAGCGTCCACGCGTGCGCATGCCATTTATTTTTAACTGATCCCACTGGAGTGAAGAGCTAGCTGCTTTTTCTCATTTGACGCCTTGTCAGACCAGCTGGCGATAAATAGCCCCTTTATGATTAATAATTAAACTTCCAACATGCACTTCGTTGCCTTGATTTTATAAGACTGGTTTACTACATTGATGCAGAAACCTTGCGGCTGCTACTTGCCGTCTACGCAGGCGTAATTACATTGGAGCTGGTAACTGCCAATCACTCGACAAACATTCGATAAGGGCAAGCCAGATGTTATCGTGTTTGTTTCGCCTGGCTCAGCAACCTCACGCAAATACGGCCACCGTATGCAATCAATGATGATTGTGGTCTTTGTTTTCTCGTAGTATTACTGACTCATTTGCTATAAGTTATACAAACGGTATGTTCAAATGTTTATTCTGAGCAATATATACATATTAGGCAAACTGATCAACGCGTCCAAAGCCGCGATGGTAGGCATGAACACTGTACTACACTCTCCCAAAAGCTTTACGGATCGGATGGCACTCTCTTCCTAGCCAATCCACAAAGCCTTTGCCCACATCGTTCATTCTCTGTTTCGATAAATATCGGATAACATAGCTGAGAAATATTGCGACATGTCCGTACTAGCTAAATATTTAGGCGATTTGCCTTTTGCCGTCAAATCCCATAAAAAGGGACGGTTACTGTATTTTACTTATAACTGAACCACGCGCGGAGCGATGTTATAACGTGAAATTCCTTTTTACCTAATAAAAGAGCCCTGCTTCATTTTTCCTTACTGTACAAGAAAGCAGAGCAACCTCGACTTACGAGATCACTTAGCCAATACCAAATTTTGCCTGACTTTCGTTTTCTACGTGCGACGGCAACACTGCTTCAACCTATTATATGTCGCCTTGAACCACTATGAGCCCTTGTCCTATTAGGTACCAAAAAATGCCGCAATCAGAACGGTTAAAAATAATTTCGCATTGTTCATATTGTGCCTCTTTTTAGGGTAGCGTAGCTTGGCGAACCTTCAGCAGCCAGTGCATGAAGCTCAGCCAGGTTGATCATTCAAGAGAACCAGCAGCGAAGACGAGTCTACTTAAACAACAAACGACCAAGGTTTAGTAGACCGCTATGGGTGAGCGAGGTGCTCAAGAAGAGAACAATACAAACGAGCGTACAAGAACGGAATAGAGCCGAGAATTACGACTGCTACCACGGCGGCGCTTCCTCTCTTCCATTTTATACCCATTTCATAAAACGCCCCCAATGTTCTTCACGATCGACACATGCCAGCACACGTCCTCACTTCAGCAGAGGCGTCGGCGCCCTTCAGGACTGTCGGCGGCAAGGAGGGAGGTAAGCTTCTGAAGGAGGAGAGAAGGGCTCACGGTTACCGCGCATGCGGGGCACGCACGTACAATCGCCACGTGCGACGAGCAAGTTTGAAGACGCGAGGTCGGTAGCAGGACTCAACCGGCAAACATCTTGTGAGGAATTCGTTTTAAGTGCAGTTGCGCCGTTTCAATCGTAACACTCTGAAGAATTACTTCAAAACAACCGCAAGACGTGGAGAGCATCTGCGATGTATTCAAGAAACACATCTTGGGCGAAGAACTTTGAAAATGTGGCTCTGGCGGTACGTTATGGGTTATTTGTATTGATCACTCATTTGCTATTTGGCAAGTTACAGCATCTCTACCTTTTCGCCATGCCCTCCTCATCTATGCCCACTTTTGCAACTGTTTTTGTACTTAGGAAAGCTCGTGCGACAGCAAATGTTCGTTTCATGGTTCTTATTTGCATGTAACGAATGGGGTTAAGGGGTCGTTCTTTATTTGTTAGAAACAACTTAATGAGCAAACAGACAATGAGGCCTAGGAAAGCATAGGGGAAGTTACTTGTGGTATTGTAATTGTGGAGAAAGAAGAAAGGAATTAAAGTGGACGAAAGGACAAACCAGCCTTCGGTGGGAACCGAACCCACGACCTCCGGATGTCGCGTCCGATGCTCTACCAACTGAGCTACGAAGGCGGTCGTCCCCCCCGTCCACTTTATTGTGTATTTATGCACGTATTATCCTGGGAGTGTTGGGCAGCGCCACTCATGGCCAAGACGGCGTGTGTGGCACACGCTTTCTTGCCAGGAGGCGCCACGTAGTACCTGAACTTAGATGAGATGGCTTAGATTTTGATGTAGTGGTATCTGCATCATCAGGTCAGTAGTGTCAAACCGCGATCATGCTAACGTCATCATTCTAGATTTTGCATGCTGTTGTAACCAAGCCGCAGTTGTCATGCTATCAAGGCTGCGCTGCCTTTCTTGTTTTACCGCTATCACTAAAGTTATGTCACCAGAATTTCTTTGCTCATTTTTCACATCTTCGCCATTATTCTAGCAAAGGAAATCCAATGTGCGTAGGAAGTCGTGTACCTGAAGCAAGGCTCCTAGACCACAATATCAATTCCAATGTCATGTCTATTGTCCATTGCTACGCCACGGCATTATTGCGATCCTAGTCTTCGTGTTTCAATTATCATCTTTTCTACAGCAAAGGTGTATAGCCCTCAGTTGTTCAAAGGTGTATAGCCCTCAGAGTTCTGATCCTGCCCCCTTTCGTGGCAGGTTTTGTAAACACTTCTTTTTATTTGCGTCGCATGTTTTGTTCTGTGCTTCGCTCGTTGTTGAAAGAGAACTATATAATTGATCGGTACTATACTTCATTACGTTTATAAACAGCAAATACCCCTGCCACATTTTTCTTTTCTAGACTAGTCAAACCCACGGATCATGCTATTTTTTGATCCGTGGGCATAATATTAATTATACTAAAACCGCGGATCATACTAATTCTTGAAACGAAGCTATTACGCGCGAGCTTGAGCAAAATATAGCTGAACCTTCCAATGTCCCAAGAAAACCAATATTGTGACATATGCAATATAGCATTCACCGGTGTATTGATAGTGCCGTATCGGTGACAGCCATAACAATTAGTGCTTGCCCTAAGATACTGCCGTGGCTCTATATTGCTCAAAATGCGATCGAGGTTCTCCATTATTCCCAGCGAGAATGGCCGTCGGACACGCTTGACTTCTGGAATGTAGATGCCGACAGTGGAGAGAGCAACGATGACCCTGGACTTTGTCCACAAGGGCAGTAGCTTTGACAATGGTCTAGCGCATCTTCCTGTGACCTTAAGGACAGTAGCACTCTCGAAAGGATAACGCCCTTGTGGAGCAATTCGCGTGGATGCGGCGTTCAAAAAATTCTTCAGAAGTCGTTCGGAAGCGTGCGCTCGCAGGAGGGACAGACTGAACACAATAGCGAACCGGGTGTAACGAAATCATTTAGCGGCGCAGTTCTTGTCGTGACGCACGAATGCTCTTTAAAGGATTTTCCGACGTCTCGTCGAAGAGTTGAACCGAGAACGTGGACGCGATAACGGCTGCTCCAGTAGCTCCCTTTCTACAGTGTGGCACCCCATTCTGGGGTTGCAGGTTAAGCCACTGTGAAGACGGGGATCATTTTTTCACTTTTGAAAATATGATTTCCACTCTTTGTGATCATAGTCACACAGCAATGAAAATACTACAAATAACAGTTCCTATGATTCCACGCATCTTCTTCTGGCATTGCACCGATGTATCAGCATAACAGACTTAGCGGTCCTGTCTAGAATGTTTTTATTTGGCTCCGCAATGTATTGCAGGCTGTCTGCGGCTGAATTGGAGGACGATGGACTACTTCAGTAAGCACCCACTTGTTTAAAGCATAATGTGGGCGCTGAGGATCAGATGGCGATTGCTATGACTCAGTCGTCACTTCTCAAATGCGTGTCAAGAGTGTTTCAGTTAGAATCGCTCAGAAACAAGAAATCGCAGTGCACAATAACAACATAGGCTAAAATAAATGCTAAGAAAACTAACGGGACCTCGAAAAAAAGAAAAAAATTACAGCATATCCACGGAGTGAATGATGATGAGTGGGCGAAGCTCGGGATGTGCATCGTAGATCGTGCCGAGTTCCGGATTAATTTAGTTAACGCGCATGCTACGAATCCTCACGGTTCAACTATGCACAATGCACAAGTGAAATCTCCCACCGGCACTTCATTGCAAGTCAAGATCCAGTGTATATATATATATATATATATATATATATATATATATATATATATATATATATATATATGGGTTTTGCCGGTGAACGCTTCTCCAACGCGAGCAGTCGGTATTTCTCAATCAAGAAACTCGCTAGGAGACGCTGCCTGCGCCAACGTTGTCTCTCGCGTTTGCCGGGGCAGTGTCGAGTTTGCCGGGGAGCGCGTGGCTCCCGGCGATCGCGGCGAGGGCGAGCGCCAGGTGCCACGCGCTCGGCCTCGGCGCGTGCGTGCGCTCCAGCAGGCACGCGCCGGTGGCTACCTACTACTAACTACTACTACTACTACTACTACATACATCGGGGACGCACGAAATGGCTGCTAATGGGGAATGAGAGGCAGAAGAATTCGGCTTTTAGTTAACGCGCACGCTGCGAATTTTTTATTGTTCAACAACGCACAGGAGAAATCTCCCACCGGCACCACCTTGGAGGTGAAAGCGTAAGACTGGTTACGCACTACTACGACTACGACGAGGGACGAACGGGTGCCGCTTTAAGGAGCTTCGCCCCTAAAAGTATTTTAGCAAAGTATCTCTCACTAGGCTCCGTCATTAGCAAGTTCTTCGCAACGTGAAATAAGCATAGTGTGTTGCAGAAAGGCAGCTAGGGGGCATTTTGTGCCGCGTCCGTTCTTCTTTACACCCTCTGTTTCTCCTCATCCGTGTTGGCTGCGGAGTGTACTCGAGCAACGGCGACGCGTCTCACAGCAGCTGTCGTGCTGGCGCCTGCGCGTTGCGCCTAGCACTACTGTGTCTCACCGCCCTCCGTAGCACCAGCGCACCGGCGACGGGAGTGTGTATGTCCACGTGCTGACACAATTCCGCTGGCTATTTTCTCATGTGGTCACGACGCACGGCGTGATTGCCGATTTCCACTTGCCTACTGCGCGACCACTGGGCAGTGGCGGTTCAATATTCTAAAGCGTGGCTGAGCCGCGATGACCGCTAACGATGCGCTTTTAAAACATCGCGAAAAATTACGCGCGGAATGATGTACGCTGATATTGGCTTGCTGATGATTAGAATGACTTGCGCTACCGGCAGAATACAACAGTAAAGCTTTAACAAATTTCAAAGTTTCCAGGGTCCCTTTAGGCCATCTAGGTGATAGACACGTGTACGCATATGTTCTATACATTTGGAACATAAATGTAGAGTATGTTACATTCTAGACGGAAGAACCCGACTGAAGAGGACACTAACAAGACCTGCCCCCCCCTTCCCTTCTGAAGTTTATGATGCCCCTTGAAGCTGTCATGTTAAAAGAAATGGTTCCGGCAGCTACGCTATTGCTACACTTTCAAGTTATCAAGTAGTAAAACGTGCACTATATCGATCGTTCGGAAAAGAAGTCGAGGAGCCTACGAGAATTACACTGTCCAAAGCGGAATTGAAATTATTGGACGTACAAGCAATAACTCACACTACTTCCTTTCTACTAACGCCTTAACCATCAAGAAATATGTGCTGAGCTGGCAAGAAATGTCACGCCTTAAGGCCTTTGGCTAAAGAAGTGTTCGCGCGAAGCACATGGCTTGGCTATGCATAGTTAACGTTACTGCTCTATCTAAAGAGGACTCGTATGAAGCTTTAGTATTTATAATTTCCACGGTGATGCACCATCATACTGACACGTGCGGCTGTTTTGGTTTAAGTGGAAAGCCGCTATCACTTCCCAGTGACACTCGTGCTGGTTGTGATTGTTTGCGGGGCGCGCCGTTATCAGTTTCTGTTACGAGCAACGTAGGCAGCGTCTATCTTGCATGCGACTGCTGGAACCATGTGGACCATTCTTGAAACTTTGCATGCTCGACGCACACATTTCAGTCACTTCTGTAATTCCAGAAATAATGCGAGAACGCGTTATGACGCGTGTATAAAAGCCGACGCATTACGCCGCTTGTCAGTCTCTCCGTCGACTGACGACTGTTCATGCCGCTATTGCTGTGCATTGTCATTGGCTTTGTTTTGCTGGGCACAAGTTCGCCCAATAAACAGTTCGCCTGACATCACTTGAGTCCTGCGTGCTTCGCCTTGAGTGATGTGTGCGTCACTACCACGTCACAATATACACGGACCAAACGGATATCCTGCTGCACTCCATAGGGTACCAGGCATCGATTAGCGGAACGACGGCTGATAGAACAACGATGCTAGCACAATGATAGCACAACAATGCTTATATCTAGGTGGCGCGCAGGGATATTATCTTCGAGCATTATTCAGACGTTGTTAAACTGGTCAATACAGGCGCTATGGAAAAAGTGGCTTCTCCTAGATGGGAGGCGATAATGAGAAAGCTAATCGCACATTCACAATATATTTTATTTCACATGCTCTCTAAATGGCCATGCATGTAAATCCGCTTCCTGGTAGTACTTCTTGTTTCTTTGTGCATATTGCCCTTGCACTTGACCGGCCCCGCCACGGTGGTCTAGTGGCTATGGTACTTGGCTGCTGATCCGAGAGTCGCGGGATCGAATCCCGGCCGCGGCGGCTACATTTCGGTGGAGGCAGAGTGTTGTGGCCCATGTGCTGTGCGATGTCAGTGCACGTTAAAGAACCCGAGGTGGTAAAGATTTCCGGAGCCCTGCACTACGGCGTATCTCACAATCAAAGCTGGTTTTGGGACGTAAAACCCCATAAATCAATCAATCCTTGTAGTAGACAGAGCGAAGCAATTGGCTTGCGAACATGACACCTAATCGACTTTTCTTAAATAATAAGCCTATTTATTATATTCACAATGGGTTTTGATCAGTAAATGCCCCCTACAAGCGAGATTCCCTGATGTGCCCTGCCATACGTCCTTGCCAGCATGCGATATCTTCAGGGCGTCCCAACTTCTTTCTTGAAGGATGAAAAGCCGCAAGCTTCTAAACAATCCCTTAGGATCCCAACCCCAGAAATGAAGGCCAAATAAGGTTCTAAACAGAACTTTAACTTCTAGCATTACATCTAATGATAAATCGGTTTCATCAACACGCCAGATTCAGCTAAGAACTGGTGGTATATATACGAGTACATGCAGCGCACAGTCTGGACATATACCAAAATTCCTTTCGTGTTCACAAGCACATGATCTTCGACGAGCATCGTCGTCGTCACTTGTATAATTTCTTTAAAAAAATTTTTCGCTGATGTGCAAACGCTCATAGATCGAGGTGGTCACAAGGCATATCGCCGTTGTAGTGGAATCGCTAACATGGATGAACCGTGATCATGGCATACCGGTTCAGCGTTGCTGTACTGCCATTCGTTGATTCCAAAAGCGCCACCCATTTGACAGTCGGCCGTTCGCCGCAAGCGCAAAGCCTGGTAGTGTCCACAAAGCCTTTAAAAGTATCGGCAGTTGCCTGTTACTCGTCGATGGGGACCTCTTCATCGGGAGAGTGGTGCGCTGTTTACCTGATCATTTATTCATTTAATAATTTATTTACTTATATAAGAAATAGTGCGGTGAGATGGTCCAAACAGGAGCACGACATGTGGTGCATGCAATGAAAATAAAAATTAACAAAACACCCAGAATTTAAATTTACAACACCATAGCCATGATTACAAGACCGAAAACAAGGGAATATTGAAAGATTAGGATGCGGACGCAACTGTATTATTACAATCGTTTATAGTTCCGTGAGGAAACGAAAAATTGCATGCGTCTTATAAAAGTAAGGCACTGCGGTGACGTGTAGTACTATATAATAAATTTGGGTCAATCGATAAACCGCTGGTGCAAAGTTCTTTAAGTAAATCGAGTGTCTTCTTTTCTCTGGATTCTCTCAAGACAATTGATGCTCGTTTTTGTGCACAAATCCTTAACTCTGCATGCATATTCCAGCTAAGGCCTAACGAAAATTCACGCATATCCACGGAGTGAATGATGATGAGTGGGCGAAGCTCCGGAGGTTCATCGTAGATCGTGCCGAGTTCGGGATTAATTTAGTTAACGCGCACGCTACGAATCCTTATAGCTCAACTACGCAAGAGTGAAATCTCCCACCGGCACTTCATTGCAAGTCAAGAGCCAGTGCCTATATATATATATATATATATATATATATATATATATATATATATATATATATATATATATATATATATATATATATTATGTTGTTGTTGTTATGTGGGGTTTAACGTCCTAAAACCAGCTCTGATTATGAGAGACGCCGTAGTGGAGGGCTCCGGAAATTTCGACCACCTGGGGTTCTTTAACGTGCACAGACATCGCACAGTATATATATATATATATATATATATATATATATATATATATATATATATATATATATATATATATATATATATATATGTTGTTGTTGTTATGTGGGGTTTAACGTCCTAAAACCAGCTCTGATTATGAGAGACGCCGTAGTGGAGGGCTCCGGAAATTTCGACCACCTGGGGTTCTTTAACGTGCACAGACATCGCACAGTATATATATATATATATATATATAGATGGGTGGCCGATGAACGGTTCTCGAGCGCGAGCAGTCGGTATTTATCAATCAAGAAACTCGATAGGGAGACGCTGCCTGCGTCAACGTTGTCTCTCGCGGGTGAGGGCGCGTTCTCCTTCTTTGCGAGCTGGCAGAGCGTTCATCGAAGAAAGAGCGTTTCCATAGTAAACGCGCGCCTTGTGCTCTCTTTCTCTGTCTCTCTCTCTCTGTGTCTCTCACAAGACATCAGATGGAAGAGTGAGAGAGCTCGCGCGCCGGGAGGCACGCGCCGAGGGCGATCGCGAGCGTGGCTACGACGCAACAACGAAACAGCGAGCGCCGCAGCGCCATCTATTGATCAATTCACGTGCTAGCTAAGCAGCACCGCAGCGCCATCTCGTGATCATCCTGAGATCATTCAAGAGCGAGCGCATTTTATAGCTCTCACCCCCAGCGGTCTCCCATCTCACTGCATCGAAACATCTCGAACGATCGCCTCCATCCAATGATCTATAGTGATCGCTCATCACACTATGCGCTCCCATACATCTGAATGGAGCGAGCGCCGCAGCACCATATCGTACTTTACTTCGTAAGCTATGCTGCGCTAGCGCCATCTACTGATATCCCATCACACTAGCTTTTACGATGCATCTCTATGGATGGATGGATGGATATTAGGATCGTCCCCTTTATAACGGGCCGGTGGCCGGGCCACGAAGCTCTAGGTTTATTTCTTTTTCGTTTACAACCATTTCTTTTCCCGAATCACACATATTTTCACAACAAATTTTTTTCCTCGTCTATTTATTTTATCTATTATCGTTCTGCTGTGATGTAACAATCTTACCCGAACTACCTTGCGCTTTTGTTTGCTCCATGCTTTTGCGCCACCAATGCTCTAAGCGCCTTTTACTTATATCTATCGCCGGCATGTTCAGCTTTCCCCTGTTACTCCTGAAACCCATGGCCTCCTGTAGGGTAGCGTCCACAGCTACACCTGGGTGGACATCTGTACATTCAATCAAAATATGGTGTGTCGTTTCCCTAGCTTTTCCACAGCACGTACATGTATCCCCTTCTTTATTGAATTTCGCTCTGTAACTTCGGGTTCTCAGGCAACCGGACCTTGCCTCAAACAGTAAAGCGCTTCCCTTTGATTTATCGTAAAATTTTTCTCTCTTGATTTCGTCTTTCGCTTTTCGGTAGTTGTTCAATGCCGGTTTCTTCTCCATTCTTGCTATCCAATCCGAGTTCTCCGCCGCTCTGACCATGCTCTTAACGCTCTTTTTCGTCCCATCCGTTTCGTTACTGGATGTATACTTACTGGTAAGCTTCCTAGTTCTCTTGCTCCATTGTGAATCAACGTTCTTCCTTTACAAATACCTGAATACTTTCGCTGCCCATCTACTTTCTTTCATATTCCTTAATCTCTGTTCGTACCTAATTTTACTCTGAGCTTCCCTTCCCTCAAAGTCAGACCATCCCACATCCCCCTTAACAGCCTCATTTGTGGTCTTCCCATGGGCGCCCAGTGCGAGACGTCCGACCGTCCTCTGATTCACGTCCAGCCTTGATTGTACCTCTGACCTCATGCACACCACTGAGTTTCCGAATGTAAGTGCTGGCACCATTACACCTTTCCACAAACCTCGAATTACCTCGTACCTGTTGTAACCCCACAACGCTCTATGCTGCATTATTGGGGAGTTCCTCTTTCCTTTAACTATCATAGCTTTTTCTTGTACTTCCATGTATCTATTCCCATCATTTATCCATATCCCGAGGTATTTGGACTCTCGTACTCTGGGTATCTCCTCGCCCTGTAATGATATGGTCTGATCGTTGCTGTCATTGAATATCATCCAGCCGCATTTTGTCACACTAAATTTTAGCCCTAAATCTTCACTTTCCCGACCACATATACTAACCAGACCCTGCAAATCTGCGAAGAGCACAATATCGTCTGCATAAAACAACCCGGGGAGCTTTTGTTCTATCACTATACCTGCCTGTCTGTACGACAGCTTAAAACCAATATTGCTCATCTGCAATGCTTTCTCCATTCTCCTCAAGTAAAGCATCAATAATAGTTGGGACAACGGGCATCCCTGCCTCAACCCATTGCCTATATCGACGTCCTCCATTCTACCATTACTCGCCATACCTTCCCATTCCACACATACTGTATTTCCACTGTATATTTCCTTTAAGAGCTCTATACAATCATCCACTATACCAGCCTCTTTCATTATGTCCCATAAAATATTCTGATTCACATTGTCATACGCACCCTTAATATCCAAAAATGCCAAATGTAGAGGTCTGTTCTCTTTTCCGGCTATTTCTATACACTGCGTAAGCGCAAAAAGGTTGTCATCTAATCTCCTGTCGACTCGAAATCCATTTTGGAGTTCGCCAAAAGTGCCATTAAGCTCTGTCCATATCTGCATTTTCAACTTAATTGCCTGCATCGCCAACCTGTAGAGTACTGATGTAATGGTCAGTGGTCTATAGGAGCGAATGTTATTTTTCTCTCCCTTGCCCTCATAAATGAACTTCATCCTACTTTGATGCCAACTGTCCGGTATTCGCCTGTCCTTTAACCTTTTTTCAATTGCTTTTAATAGGGCTTCTTTGCTGTTTCTTCCGAGCTCATTTATTACAGTAATGCTAACCCCATCTAATCCTGTGGCTGTTCGTTTGGGAATCATTTCCTCCGCCTTCTTCCAATTGAAATTTTCCAGAACTAGTTCTTCCACTTGGTCTCCCTTGCTACTGTTACACGTCGTAAAGGGAGCATCGTCATGCTTCTTAAAGGAATCGGCTGTTGTGTTTCGAATATAAGTCAATGCGTCGTACCCCTCCAATTTATTTCCTTCTTCATCCACAATATGCCGTTGCATAGTTACAGTTTTCTTCCCCAGCCATTGCAGGTGGTTCCAGAAAAGCCTAGATGCGTCCTTCTTTTCGCGAATGTCCGATATCTAACGTTCACTTTGGCCTTTAATCTTGGCTTCAACTAAACTCTGTACCAGGGCTTTTTTCTCGAGATGTTTCCCATTTTTGCTTGACCTCGTCTTGTGGCCTCTGCTCCTCTTTTGCCTGCTTATGTATTCGAGATGCTTCCCGTCGATTCTCAATTGCGTCCTGAATTTCCCTGTTCCACCATCGTTTCGGCTTTCGCTTTCCCCTCCAGCAACTCTTTTGTTTCTCTTTCGTAACTTCAGTCCTTATTAGATTAATAAGCTCATTATAATCCCACACTTTGCCTTTTGTTCTGCTCACTATCTCCTCGGTTGTTGCGACTACGTTCCTAATTCGTTTTTCACTTAGAAAGTAGCTGCCCGACTTTAATTCGATGCTCTCTTTATGATCTACATATCCCATACGCAAACTTATGCGTTTATGGTCACTCCCCAAGCTGCTACTCCCTTCCTCATCTATGCTCATTTGTCTCAACTTTTCGTGAATTCCTTCTGTCATGAGGCAGTAATCGATTGTTGACTGCCTGCTTCCAACCTCCCATGTTACCTGCCCATCGCACTTAGGACTCATGTTAACTATATCGAGACTATGTTGTTCGCAGAGCTCTAGCATCAACTTCCCGTTATAATCTGTATATCCGTCGAGGTCATGCACATGAGCATTCATATCTCCTAAGAGGATTATTTCGGCCCCGTTACCAAATTTCTGAATATCCTTGCTTATGGAATTCACTAACTCCTGATTTTTCTCTTTGCAGTTATTTCCAGTCCACATGTAAACTACACCCAACATAGTTTTCTTCCCGCTTACCGTTCCGGATACCCAGAGGTGTTCTTCACATGTCGAAGTAATCCTACACCAGTTTACTTCCCGTTGAATTAGCATACCGATTCCCCCACCTTTTCTTTCTGATTTTGTCCTGTTGCACCCTTCCCACACATAATTTACAATAATTGGTGGCTCTTCCGAGTCCCGAAGGTGCGTTTCTGTAACGGCGTACACCGCTATCTGTTCTCTGTTCAACTGTTCCTCTATTTCTAACCATTTTGTCGGTTTTCTGCCACCTTGCATATTTATGCAGCTTATTAAACCGCGCTGCAGTGTCTTTCTCTCCTTCCCCTTTGCCCTTCTCCCTTTGTTACCCATTCTATGTTCCAAAGGGCCCTCATAGGTGTTTCTTCCCTTTCTACCTCGCTCGCTATGGATGGATGGATGCTATGAGCTTCCCCTTTGTAACGGGGCGGTGACATGTGCGCCACCAGGCTCGTAAGAAGATTTAAGAACTTTTTTTTTCTCTTTTAGTTTTCCTCATGCCTTTTAAATTTACTTCAATCAAATCGATCATGCCATATCAAAAACGGAATTTCATATCCCAGTTCCCTGCCCCTTATGGCAGAAATTCCATATTTTTCCCTATAATTATTTTTGTCCGTTCTCTCTAGTTTTCTGCCACCAGTATTCTAACCGTCTCTTACTTATTTCAATCGCGGCTATGTTCAGCTTCCCGTTGTTCGCCCTAAAACCCAAGGCTTCATGTAGGGTGGTGCCCAAACGTACACCTGGGTGGATATTTCCGCATTCAATCAGAACATGCTCTGTCGTTTCCCTATCTTCCTCACAGCATGTGCATTTTTCTTCTTCTTTACTGAATTTCGCTTTATAAACACGCGTTCTAAGGCAGCCCGATCTCGCTTCAAACAATAAAGCGCTTCCTCTTGAATTATCATAAAATGCCTCCCTCTTTATTTCGTTTTTGCCCTCTCGGTAGTTATTCAGAGTCGGTTTTTTTTCCATCGCTGTCCTCCAGTAAATCTTCTCCGCCTCTCTGACTTTTCCCTTTACGCTCTTTGTTGTCAGTTCTCTTAGAGCCGTATATTTACTGGTGAGCCTCCTAGTTCTCTTTCTCCACTGCGTGTCAACGCTCTTTCTATATAAATAGCGGAACACCTTCACTGCCCACCTAACCTCTTTCATATTCCTTAGCCTTTCTTCAAACCTTATTTTGCTCTGCGCTTCCCTTGCCTCAAAACTCGCCCATCCCATATCGCCCTTTACAGCCTCGTTTGTAGTTTTCCCGTGAGCACCCAACGCGAGGCGTCCCACAGTTCTTTGATTCACATCCATTCCCGATTGTATCTCTGGCCTCATGCACACCACTGAGTTCCCAAATGTAAGCCCCGGTACCATTACCCCTTTCCACAGACCCCTAAGCACCTCGTACCTATTGTGTCCCCATAACGCTCTGTGCTTCATTATTCCTGCGTTCCTCTTTCCCTTTGCTGCCAAGGCTTTTTCCTGTACCTTCATGTATCTATCGCCCTCATTTACCCATACGCCAAGGTACTTGTATTCGCTTACTCTCGGTATTTCTTGGCCCTGTATGGATACCGCCTGGTCGTTGGGATCATTGAATACCATCAATCCGCATTTTGTTACACTAAATCCTAGTCCTAGATCCTCGCCTTCCTTCCCGCATATATTCACCAGCCGTTGTATATCATCTCGACTGTTTGCGAATAAGACAATATCATCAGCATAAAATAAACCCGGAAGCATCTGCTCAATCATCACGCCGCCCTGTTTGTGTGACAGATTAAAACCAATGTGGCTATCTCCTAGCGCTTTTTCCATTCTAACCATGTACAGCATGAATAACAGCGGCGACAAAGGACATCCCTGTCTCAGCCCCTTGCTAATATCAACGTTCTCTCTGCTACTTATTCCTTCCCATTCTATGCAAACTGTATTTTCTCGATATATTTCCCTCAAAAGCTGTACACAATCGTCGCCTATGCCCATTCCTTCCAAAATTTCCCACAATATTTCCTGATTAACATTGTCATACGCCCCAGTGATGTCTAGAAAAGCCACATACAACGGCCTCCTTTCTATTTTAGATATTTCTATACACTGAGTAAGAACAAATAGGTTATCGTCTAAACGCCTGTCTACTCGAAATCCATTCTGAAGTTCTCCCAAAATATTGTTACGTTCTGCCCAGGCTTCTATTTTTAATTTTACTGCTTGCATAGCCATCCTGTATAGTACCGATGTAATGGTTAGCGGTCTATACGAGCGAATGTTATTCTTTTCCCCCTTGCCTTTATAGATTAAGTTCATTCTGCTTTTTCGCCAACTGTCCGGTATTTGCCTCTCCTGTAAGCATTTTTCTACGGCTTTCAATAGCGCTTCTTTAGTGTTCTGTCCTAATTCGTTAATGAGGCTAACGGGGACCCCATCTAAACCCATAGCAGTGCGCTTTGGAATTTTTCCTTCGGCCTTTTTCCAGTTGAAATTCTCAAGTTCTAGCTCTTCCTTAGTTTCGCTCTCCGTCATGGTTTTATCCACTGGGGGAATCTCTTGGACGATCTTTTTAAACGAATCGGCTGTTACCTTCTGGATGTAACCCAACGCTTCGTACCCTTCCAATTGATTTCCTCTTTCATCAACAATATGTTGTTGCAATGTGGCAGACTTTTTACCTAGCGCTTTTATGTGGTTCCAAAATATCCTAGGCGCGTCCTTCTTTTTGTCATGAATTTCTGTAACCCAGCGTTCGCTTTCACCTTTAATTTTTGCCTCGACCAATTTCTGTACAATAGATTTTTTCTCTAAATATATTTCCCATCTTTCCGTGACTTCGACTTGCGGCCGCTTCTCCCTTTTTGCCTGCCTGTGCTCCCTTGATGCTTTACGTCGATTTTCGATCGCTTCCCGGATTTCCTTGTTCCACCATCTTTTTGGCGTTCTCTTTCCTTTCCAGCAAACAGTTTTCTTCTCTTTACTTATTTCTTTCGTCATTGCATGAACTAGCTCATTATACCCCCAGTCCTTGCCTCGTATTTTGCCTACTTCTTCCTCTACTCTTGCGGCTATATTTTTATTTGTTTGTCATTTAAGTACGACCTGCCAAACTTCGACTCTACGTTATTATTTTCAGTTTTATATCCCAGTTGTAACGTTATGCGTTTATGATCACTACCCAAGCTGTTCATCCCGTCCTCGTCTATTCTCATTTCTCTCAGTTTTTCATAGATTCCTTCCGTCATTAGACAATAATCAATGTTCGATTGTCTGTTTCTGACCTCCCACGTGATCTGTCCACCACACTTGGGCCCTGTGTTAACTATCACGAGACTATGGTGCTCGCAAAGATCGAGCAATAACCTCCCATTGGTGTCTGTATATCCGTCAAGGTCATGGATGTGCGCATTCATATCCCCTAGGAGGATGATTTCAGCCCCATGACCAAATTCTTTAATATCGGTGTTTATGCAATGCTTTATCTCCAGATTCTTTTCCTTACAGTTATTTCCCGTCCACATGTAAGCTACACCTAGCCACGTTTTCTTTCCACCTACCGTGCCCGAAACCCAGAGGTGCTCTGAACACGTTTGTTTTACTCTCTCCCATTTGGCTCCGCTATGAATAAGCATTCCAACACCCCCACCTTTTCTTTCTGATATGATCCTGTTGCACCCTTCCCAAACATAATTGTCAATATGTGGTGGCTCTTCCAGGTCTCTAAGGTGTGTTTCTGTAATCGCATAAACGCCTATCTTTTCTTTGTTTAACTGTTCCTCAATCTCTAACCATTTTGCCTTTTTTCTGCCACCCTGCATGTTTATGTAACTAATTGCTACACGTGCCTTCGCTCTTTTCTTCCTTTTACCTCTTTTCTGCCATTTCTCAGTGCTGCCTGCCGGAAAATCCCCCTGGTTGTTTCCTTTGTTCCTTGCTACCCCGGACTCCGAAGGGCCCGGGTACCCCCCAAAAAAGCTACTGCACGTCGTGCAAGCCGCCAACCTACCTCATGACCAAGCCTCCTATCGAAGTGAATTCTGTCTCTTTGGAAACCCCCCCACCTATGCACCTCCCTGTTTATTTCCACTACTTCGAAACCCTTCTCTCGACTCGTACGCCATATCTCTTTGTTTGCATCGACAACCGCTCTTTGGAGGTTGCCGTCACGCACTGGTATTTCCGGTACTGTGCACACTACTATCTGCACCTGGGGGGAGATGGCGCGCATGTCATCGACGCCTTTTGCCAAGGTCGTCCGCTAATCCTGACGATTCTTTGTTGAGGACGTCGTTTAGCCCTGCCGCAATCATCACGAGGTTGCGTCCGTGAGCCCCAGACCTGAGCTTTTCTCTTGCTTGCCTCATGACTGAACCCAGCCTATGTCCTGGGAACGTCCCTACCAATACTCGTTTGTCGCCTTTCACCCTCTCTTTGAGTGCCTCGGCGCATCGAACTAAATTGGAATCGCCAGCTATAATAACCCGCTGAGGTTTTCCAGCTGGAGTCACCTGAACCTGGCTACTGTCTGGGTGTTTAGCCTGAGTCGCAGCTGCTGCATTATCTACTCCCTCCCGCAAAGCTACTTCCTGAAAGCTGTGCCCCGCGCTCTTTGCACCTGCGTTTTTCACACCCTGTTCTTGCTGCCCCCCCGCGCTGGAGGTCGGCGCCGCACTGTTCTCGCTGTTGCCTGCTTCTTTGTTCGCCTTAACTACCATGGCTAGCCCCTCCTCTGCTAACCTAAGCCTCTCCCCCATGGCCTGCGTTTTCTCACGCTCTTTTGCCAACGCATTTTCAAGCTCAGCGATTCTGTCCATAAGTCCGCTCTGAGCAGCCATCATTTTTTCCATTTTTTCCTCGATCTCACACTGTCTACATTTTGCATCAGCTTCTGCCTTCTCTTCCGCACAAACTTCCATTTTCACAGCTGCCCCGCACCCTGAACACTTTGCGGTCTTTTTGACCATGACCGCTCCTAGCAAAAGGGTTACACTATCTAATGAACAAAGGCCCTCGGTACTACAAACACTTCCCTAAGACAATCCGTATCCAAAAGCTCAATGGATAGCCGACACTTCAAAACACTCGTGGTGGGTGCTCGTGCACCTCAGCCACGTGGAGGCAGAAAAAGGAAAGCAAAAAGACCCCAACAAACAAGTTACTGACCCCTCCAAAAAAACCGTACCAACTAATAACCTCGGTACTACAAACAGTTCCCTAAGTACAAACACTTCCCTCGGTATTACAAATACTTTCCTAAGACAATACGTACCCAAAAACTCAATGGTTAGCCCACACTTCAAAACGCTCGTGGTGGGTGTACGTGCACCTCAGCCACGTGGAAGAAGAAAAAGGAAAGCAAAAAAAACCCAAAAAACAAGTTGCTGACCCCTCCAAAAAACCGTACCAACTAATAACCTCGGTACTACAAACACTTCCCTAAGACAATACGTACCCAAAAACTGAATGGATAGCCCACACTTCAAAACACTCGTGGTGGGTGTACATGCACCTCAGCCACGTGGAGGAAGAAAAAAAAGGAAAGCAAAAAAACCCAAAAATCAAGTTACTGACCCCCCCAAAAAAACTGTACTAACTAATAACCACAAATATAGTTTATGCTAATGACCTATACTAGAAAAGCAAGCTCAATGCATGCAAGAAAAACTTATCTGCCGCTGTCGTTCCGGAGACCGAAAAACCACTGGGGAATCTCTTGGACGATCTTTTTAAACGAATCGGCTGTTACCTTCTGGATGTAACCCAACGCTTCGTACCCTTCCAATTGATTTCCTCTTTCATCAACAATATGTTGTTGCAATGTGGCAGACTTTTTACCTAGCGCTTTTATGTGGTTCCAAAATATCCTAGGCGCGTCCTTCTTTTTGTCATGAATTTCTGTAACCCAGCGTTCGCTTTCACCTTTAATTTTTGCCTCGACCAATTTCTGTACAATAGATTTTTTCTCTAAATATATTTCCCATCTTTCCGTGACTTCGACTTGCGGCCGCTTCTCCCTTTTTGCCTGCCTGTGCTCCCTTGATGCTTTACGTCGATTTTCGATCGCTTCCCGGATTTCCTTGTTCCACCATCTTTTTGGCGTTCTCTTTCCTTTCCAGCAAACAGTTTTCTTCTCTTTACTTATTTCTTTCGTCATTGCATGAACTAGCTCATTATACCCCCAGTCCTTGCCTCGTATTTTGCCTACTTCTTCCTCTACTCTTGCGGCTATATTTTTTATTTGTTTGTCATTTAAGTACGACCTGCCAAACTTCGACTCTACGTTATTATTTTCAGTTTTATATCCCAGTTGTAACGTTATGCGTTTATGATCACTACCCAAGCTGTTCATCCCGTCCTCGTCTATTCTCATTTCTCTCAGTTTTTCATAGATTCCTTCCGTCATTAGACAATAATCAATGTTCGATTGTCTGTTTCTGACCTCCCACGTGATCTGTCCACCACACTTGGGCCCTGTGTTAACTATCACGAGACTATGGTGCTCGCAAAGATCGAGCAATAACCTCCCATTGGTGTCTGTATATCCGTCAAGGTCATGGATGTGGGCATTCATATCCCCTAGGAGGATGATTTCAGCCCCATGACCAAATTCTTTAATATCGGTGTTTATGCAATGCTTTATCTCCAGATTCTTTTCCTTACAGTTATTTCCCGTCCACATGTAAGCTACACCTAGCCACGTTTTCTTTCCACCTACCGTGCCCGAAACCCAGAGGTGCTCTGAACACGTTTGTTTTACTCTCTCCCATTTGGCTCCGCTATGAATAAGCATTCCAACACCCCCACCTTTTCTTTCTGATATGATCCTGTTGCACCCTTCCCAAACATAATTGTCAATATGTGGTGGCTCTTCCAGGTCTCTAAGGTGTGTTTCTGTAACCGCATAAACGCCTATCTTTTCTTTGTTTAACTGTTCCTCAATCTCTAACCATTTTGCCTTTTTTCTGCCACCCTGCATGTTTATGTAACTAATTGCTACACGTGCCTTCGCTCTTTTCTTCCTTTTACCTCTTTTCTGCATTTCTCAGTGCTGCCTGCCGGAAAATCCCCCTGGTTGTTTCCTTTGTTCCTTGCTACCCCGGACTCCGAAGGGCCCGGTACCCCCAAAAAAGCTACTGCACGTCGTGCAAGCCGCCAACCTACCTCATGACCAAGCCTCCTATCGAAGTGAATTCTGTCTCTTTGGAAACCCCCCACCTATGCACCTCCCTGTTTATTTCCACTACTTCGAAACCCTTCTCTCGACTCGTACGCCATATCTCTTTGTTTGCATCGACAACCGCTCTTTGGAGGTTGCCGTCACGCACTGGTATTTCCGGTACTGTGCACACTACTATCTGCACCTGGGGGAGATGGCGCGCATGTCATCGACGCCTTTTGCCAAGGTCGTCGCTAATCCTGACGATTCTTTGTTGAGGACGTCGTTTAGCCCTGCCGCAATCATCACGAGGTTGCGTCCGTGAGCCCCAGACCTGAGCTTTTCTCTTGCTTGCCTCATGACTGAACCCAGCCTATGTCCTGGGAACGTCCCTACCAATACTCGTTTGTCGCCTTTCACCCTCTCTTTGAGTGCCTCGGCGCATCGAACTAAATTGGAATCGCCAGCTATAATAACCCGCTGAGGTTTTCCAGCTGGAGTCACCTGAACCTGGCTACTGTCATGGTGTTTAGCCTGAGTCGCAGCTGCTGCATTATCTACTCCCTCCCGCAAAGCTACTTCCTGAAAGCTGTGCCCCGCGCTCTTTGCACCTGCGTTTTTCACACCCTGTTCTTGCTGCCCCCCCGCGCTGGAGGTCGGCGCCGCACTGTTCTCGCTGTTGCCTGCTTCTTTGTTCGCCTTAACTACCATGGCTAGCCCCTCCTCTGCTAACCTAAGCCTCTCCCCCATGGCCTGCGTTTTCTCACGCTCTTTTGCCAACGCATTTTCAAGCTCAGCGATTCTGTCCATAAGTCCGCTCTGAGCAGCCATCATTTTTTCCATTTTTTCCTCGATCTCACACTGTCTACATTTTGCATCAGCTTCTGCCTTCTCTTCCGCACAAACTTCCATTTTCACAGCTGCCCCGCA